>JBCFXI010000702.1:0-117236 GCA_038496175.1 Ampulex compressa
AAATTATTGCCGTGAAATATAATTGCTCACATGACTAGTTTTCGGACTTTTTTGAGTTCAAATAGTGAAATTCAGTCCGTGCTGCTTCCGAAAAATGCGCGGTGGACAGCGCTGTTTCGTTTTCCCAAGCGCGGTGGAAACCGAACAGTTCCCTGAGGAGCGTGCGGTCGGCAAAGTGTTAAGATAGACGACAAAGACGGTAAATAGAGCGCCGCGGGATATTGTTAGCCCAATAAGGCCCAGTGTGTACAGACGGACCCATTAATTTATTCCGCGACTCCTGACGGGGCAAGGAGAAGCCGGAATGCGACCGGAGCGGTGTCAGGCGGCTGGGGTCAATTGATCCAGATTTATAGACGTAGTATAATTATGGTAGTTACAATACACATTGACATATTTAATTGTATTATTCACAGCAACGTGGAAATACAACATTATACTGCCTAATATACGTTGTTGCTAATCCTAGAAGGCGGAAAAAGAACGAAATATTTTTTTAAAATGGGAAAATGTCTTTTAATCCGAAACTTTTGCATCAAACTTATTATGTATAACAATGTTGTACCATTAATTGCTTGATCGATTGTTGCAATTTAATACAAATTATTGTTCTGACACTAATCGTGCCATAGCTCCGAAAAGAACCATTTCATAGCCCTCAAAAAGTGTATTATAGCTCTGAAAAAAGGGAATAAATACCACCGTGTCGCACAACTGCCTGATTCAAGTCTTTTAACAAGTTAATGTTACGAAATCGTTATATCGTACGTAATAATTCCGATGCAAAAGTTTCTTATTAAAGGACATTTTTTCAATTTTAAAAAATAATCCGTTCTTTTTTCACCTTCTTAGAACGACAATAAGTTGTATTACATTCTATAATGTTGTGTTCATGCGTTTCTATGTACAATACAGTTAAATGTGTCAATGTGTATTCTCAATGTGTTAATATGGCAATGTGTACAATCATAATTATACATTTCTGCGCAGTTTATAAATAACACTTTTGTCAATCACAGAGTCTATAAATTTGCTCCAATTGGTCCTTGCCATCTGGCACCGCGACAAATATATTTCAAGTTCTCCCTGTCCCCTTGAGGGGTCGCGGAACAAATTATTGATTCCTTGTGTACATCGCATTTCACTCACACATGTGCAGCCTGCCACATCTATTCAGTTACACATGACACATCAAGAGAAGCAGGGGAAACTTGGAATATAACCGTGGCGGACTCAGGCGATAGGGAGCAACTGGCCCAGATTTATATACCCTATGATTGACACCCATGTGATTGAGATATGTAATTGATATTATTCATGAAACTTTTCACTATTCTAAAAAATTCTTTCACACGCATATGTGTTCGTTAGTTATAGGAATTTCCTAAGGCGTCATTCTTGGTATCTTAACATTGTGTTACAAAAATGAAACGATGACAACATGATCAAAATGCAAAAATTATTATCAGATAAAATATAAAATGTTATAAGACGAACAGAAGATGTAATACTTCTTCAATAAAAAAAAGAAGAAACATCCTGATTGAGATATTAAAATGATACAAACATATTTATAAAAAATGCCAATAAAAAGTAAGTGTTTAATTAAATTCATTATAACTTTCTGTACCGAAAACTTATTTAAAAGTCTTAATTTCCATGATAATTTACAGGTTAATGAATATTCTGTGTTCCCAAATATCAGGATTTTCTATAGCTTGCAAAATATTACGTGAAAACTATTTACACAGCTGTACGACTCCTTCCGTTATGCGTGTGCCTTACTTCTGTTATAATCAATAACAATGACTATAAGCAAAACGTTTCAGTTAAATTACAATAGAAACTTTCATATCCAGTATAGTGCCAAGACTGAAAGTACTTATAGTTACAAACGACAACATATTCAGAATCTCATTTAGTAAAATGCTAAAATGATACAAGAATGTATTCAGACGCACGAGATGTGATGAATTGCAGTAAAACAGTACGTAAGCCACAATAATTCAACGGATAAAAACTCAAACTATTAGATGGATGATGCGAGTCCAGATTCTGTCTATCATTTCTGGAGAATTTTTTATGCGCTATTTATAATTTATCAGTCGAGACAGTTTTTAGTTTACAGTTTACAGTTCTACCAGTTCAGAATTTACTTTAAAAACAATAGCTTCTAAGCAAAATTAACATAGCAATCGATGCTAACAATTAATTAAGAAAAACAAAAAGAAAAGCGATTATCAGGGAAATGCATATCAAAGGATAATGTAGACAATTATTATCTATACAACGGTTCGAATATTATTTGCAACAATTTGGTCACTTGTGTTATTTGTCCCGTTTCAATTTTTTTATTAAGCTATCAAAATGAAAATACTTTGTATCGGTTCATTCCATATTGTACGTTTATAATAAGTATTTGATACCAATATTATAGAATCTTACTCGTCTCTAGAATCCTATAAATTCTACAAAATGAAATACGAGCATTAAAACTGTAGCTACATCCTACACTCGAACAATCTCAGTGCCATTAAACCCATTCTTAGTGAAAAAAAAGGCAAATTTCAAATACGAGTAAATTGAGTGATGATGAAACTGCATCACGAAAATGAGGTATATAACGAGGTAGGCTCATGGCTTCGATGAGAGGTTAAACTCGCAAAAGACAGGCTCCTCGGAAGTAAAATAGAAGTTTTTCTCGAGCCTCTTTGCCAGTGCTTTGGCTAAAAGATAGAGGAACATCGTTAAACCAGATTCTGGAAAAAGTTTTCTGGGAAGTTGCGCAATCTGCAGCGCTTGAAAGCTTGGAGAAGAAGAAGAAGAAAGGGGAAAACTTTTGGCAAGGCGGAAGTAAAATCAAATGACAACCTAAAAGTTTTCTCTTCTCGAATAATTCCATGCTTAAATGCAGCCTCAGGTGGTCGGATTCGACTAGTCAGATTGTTTTTTAGGTCGTCATACTTAAATCCTTAAAAATGAAAATATACAATATCCTTCTTGCTCAAAGCCTCAATGCATTGCCAAATTTTGATGGACGCGATATAATTCCACGTGGATATAGATGCAATTATTTCTACCTCGTCTTATTAATGATTCGTCAAATTGTTCAACTTCTTTCGCACTTGCATCCGTGATAATTTAAATATACGATAATCTTTACTCCCTCTAGCCTTGTTCCTTCCGTTGAAAGATTTGTTTAATATAACCTGAGGTCTCGCGGATAACTCGTTAAAACTGAGATTTGTAATAACAGACTCCTTCTTCTCTTTTTGCTCTTAATAATTCTAATTTTGGTTAAAAAATTGGACAAGCAATGCACACGAAACTGTTTTATTAAATACCAAAAACCGACGTTTCAGCTCAGAATGGGAGCCGTTATTAAGATAAACTAAAAATTACAAAAACTTGTTAAAAAAAAATATCTTAAAAAGAACAATAGTGTGGGGATTGATGTATAGGGGGTTGGGTTCGAGTATTTTTTAGTCAACGATATGTGTTGATAAGTGAACATACTTCCTTAATATTACTATGATACAGATGACTGTGACTCTGCTCTCTATACTCTGCTCTCTGAGATTCTCTGTAATAAACAGCCCGTCTTTGCTAGTATGTCGGCACGCACAATCATACACATTCACTCAACCATCGACCACGTGTATTCCTCAAAACATGCATCACCAATTTAAATCTCAATTGCTCTTCTTTCACTGCCTTATAGTTGAAACACTCTTCCTTCCGTTGCACGCATTTATACTCTTTAAAATATTTATCCATCCTCACGTCGTACTACTTTCGCAGTCCCACAATACAGATTGTATAATGTATTAATCTATAATATTTCTATTGTAGAGATGATAGCGGAGAAGTACATACAACTGATTGCGGTTCAACAAATCTAAAATCAAAACATAAAAATGATTTACCACGAAGTATATAAATCTCTATCGTATATTCCAAATTCTTACTATTATAACACAAAGTCTTGTGTGTTTAAAGTTTTATCCACGACTGAATGTCACAGAAGTAGTTAAGCTAACGGCCGTGGATGCAAAAGTTTCTTCTTGAAAGACATTTTTTTTATTTTTGAAACTAAAGCCCTCCTTTTCCATCTCCTTATACTGGCAATAACTTATACTAGATTCCGTAATATTATATTCGCCTATTTCTATGAACATTGCAACTAAATACAATATATCGATATGTATTACAACGACCACAATTATAAGTTCCTGCGTCGTTTGTAAGTCGCGCGCATGTCGATCGTAGAGTCGATAAATCAGGTCCAGGCGATTCCTGCTGCTTGGCACAGCCACAGTCGTATTCCAACTTCTCCTTGCTCCCCTTCAGGGATCGCGGAACAAATCAATGTGTCCGAGTGTTCCTTACACACACACAATTTATATTTTTACAGTCCAGATTAATTTTTCAATTATAGCTCATTTTACATACTTAAAACAATCGTTGCTCTTTTTTAAACTTAAAATTGATCAAAGGATACATTAACATGGTCTTCTGGAGCAGCCTATTCGCACATTATTCTCCTTTAATTCTCCATGTGGTCTTTTCTGGTAAAGTTCAGTTGGTCAAATCGGCGTTATCGTGTAGGAACAATAATTTTTAGCCACTAATGCGTGGCTCAATAATTAAAAAGTTAATAATAATTGACATAAAAAATTAATATTATGAAATTAGAATATGAGTGAGTAAACCGAAGATAAGAGAAATAAGACGTAAAAAAAAATCAGGCACTAGGGTAATTGCAAAACGAAGCGTGCCGAGTCTGAGTCCCGGAACAGTTACTAGTGTCCGATCTTTTTTACCATTCTGTCCCTTATCTTCGGTTTACTCGCCAGCTTCATGTATTAATTTTGATACCCTACATTTAAGTAAATTTATATCTTTTTCTTGTAAATTCATTTACGACTCACTTAAATCTGCAGGTTCCGGAAGTATATCCTGCGAGGAAAAACAAGTAATTCTGGATGAGCATAATCGTTTGAGGCAATTGGTGGCTTTAGGCCAAATTCATGGACAGCCAGGCGCTGCAAACATGATGGAAATGGTAATACACTCTATAAATATACAAAATTTAAAGAAAATGCTTTTAGTACATGTTTTAGTTTCATAAGATCTATCCTAATATCAAAATATTACCACCATCATGAGTTAAAAAAAAACTTGCGAGATCTATCTTTCTCTGAATATTTGCTTCAAAATAATTTGTCACCTTCAAAAGACTTAACGAACAATTCCATTGAATTACAAAAGAAATAAAGTCTATATCTGAGAAATAAATTGAAAATGTATATATATGAAAAATAAATAAATTTTAGGATAAATAAAAATTGTTGAATAATCTTTCTTCTTTTATAAATAACAAAACACCACTTCCGCAAACATGTACCTGAATAATCATAAAAAGTGGTCGTTAGCGCCGTGATTTTTCGTGTATTCATATTAAACTTTTATGTATCTTATGTTCCTATCAACAAATTCCTATTAGTCAAATTTACATTTGAAAAATTATAGACTAAATTTAAGTAAAACTTTTCGTTACCTAAAAGTATTGTAGTTTACAAAATGCAGTTTTTTTACATAAGAAACTTGATTTACTTGCTAGACTGATAGTATTTTATTAATGACGTTAAATTAATGTATATAACAATAAGTGTGAACTATTAGTTTTAACGATTGCACTACATATCTTAAATAATTAATAAGTGTCTGTAAAAATGAAGAAAACTTTTTAAATCCTTATTTGGGACAAAACTCAACATTTAACGATGAAAAAGAATGATTTAATTTTTTAGTGAGTTTAGCACGAAGACTATAGTTGGAGTAGGAAAAGAATTATTGTATGAAGGTTTTTTTTTTTGAAAACAAAAAAAAATGTTTCTATATAAATAATTAGTAAACTCGATATTTGCATATAATTTATGAATGTTTTTAGCTCTGGGATGACGAATTGGCTGCAATAGCACAAAAATGGGCCGATAGCTGTGCAGAAACGCATGATAACTACAGAAACGTCCGTAAGTATCACTCGAATTTTTATTTCTTCAATTATAATATAATTTTCTATATGCACATCACCGTCATTTAAATTGTTAACAATAAAATAGCATATTACTCAAACAGAATGTTTTCTACTAACAGATGCCTTCTATAGTTGTATAGGGTGATACACAAGAAAGTATCCCAAGTCCGCATAAAGAAAGCACAGCATGATTTAAAAATATATACGTATCAAATATAGAATACTGTCAATTATTGCACCTATTCATACTCGTTTAATACAATATCCAAGCCAGAGAGTTGAATGGTATTTTCTTCACTTTCTCTTTGTTCAATTTATTTTCGGCGCTGGCTGCTAAAATTCATTTGACCTAGGACCTACTGTTTAAAGTGGATTTTGGACTACCAGAGCTATGGTATACTAATCACATAGAGAAAACCAGGAATGAAGCTACGGTGATGTAGTGGATAGAAACTCAGACTACCACGCGACAGACCCAAGTTCGAATCCCGCCCATCACCTCTGGTTTTTCTACGTGATATGTATACCGTAGCTCTGGTGATTCGGAACCCACCATAACACTTTCACGCCTGCGCGTACCACCGGTGACTCACGCTCATTCTGCGCAAGGTCCTCGTCAAAATCCTCGTCGGAAGATGTTGAAAATATTCTTGGTCTTTTATTTCTTCTACCTCCATTTACAGATTCGTCAGACAATTCATTTATTTCCATATCCATGATATCTATTGCTTATATGGGCAAAAATTGAAAAGAAAAAATGCCAATCACCTTTCTAATTACACTTACTGTAAAAATGTATGATCAGGATAGATAAACGGCACGAGTTTTGTATAGCTTTGTAACGGCGAATAAATAATGAAACAGGAGCCTGGTGGCGGTCGAAAAAAGTTACTCGATGATTCATTAAATGCAGTTGGTTTTGATGTTACGTTAAAAGATTCGTTCGCTAACATATTCCTCTGACAACACTTCGCACTGATGTTTCTGAACAACAATACACTCACGCAATCAAGTACAGAACTTATATTGGACCATTTATTTTGAAAGTTTACACTAAATTAATCACTAAAATTTACAAAAAGTTTACAAAGAAATAAAAAGTTTACACTAAATGAATCACTAATTATGTGATGTCTCATTTTTTTTAAATGAATTTTCATCATTTTCAAAATAAAGGGTCCATATATTTAAATAGTAGCGTAGGGCGTTTGAATACGGTCACCGCCCCATAGTGGGAAACAGAAAAAGCAGCGCTGCCAGATGAATTAACACGTTAAGCGCCACGCCAAATTGCTGTGCCGTTCCGATCAAGCCTGCCGGGCCGCTCGCTGATAGGCGAGCCAGAGTATAGACAATTTGGAAAAAAAAGTAAGGCAGTCCGCACAAAATTAGAAGATACTGCACCGAATGCTATAATTAGAATGCGCGAATATTAGGACCAAATTTTGTAACCTTTTGTTACAACCTTTTGTAACCAATGTACACAGAAACATCACCTTTGATTATCTTGTTTTAATAAATTACGTTAATGTTTTTTAAATATTATATTCGTTTCTTTGAAGCATTAACCAAACAAAAACCGATATCGCATAATTTAAATGTTCAGTCTCACAAGTACGCAAGGACCGACACACGCGCCGCGATAGAAGAACGAAAAGTCTACCGGTGGACGTTAGGGACCGGCGAGGCCTGGGCGGAAAGTATAACGCCGGTCCCTAGGGACCGGCGCGGCACGTTTCGTGTTAAAACATGAATACGAGCGCCGCCCCACAGCAAGAAATATAACTATTAGCGCCGGTGTGAACGTGTTAAACAGTAGGTCCTAGGCCAAATGACCTTAGTAGTCGGTGCCGAAAAATGAATTTTAAAAAAATAACCGGAAATGATAACCCAACTGATATTTTAAATGGTCTAAAATGCTGTATTACATATTTAAACACCCTTTAAGCACCTTTTTTATGTGCGGACTAAGAACTTTTGATTATAACAATTTAGCGTAAAACTATCAACGTATGATGTCCCAACAACTATTAAACGAAAATTTGTAATTCAAACAAGCGATAAGAAATACCCAATAATTTACAAATTTTGAAACTAACCAAACTACAACAAAATTAAAGAAAACGCACCAAATACCTGATAAACTACTATATATACATGCGTAGTGACACAGAAAAAATGCGCTACATTGACTTGCTGGACCGGGACGCGAAATTGGTACCTCTTGCTTGCTAGGCAACTGCTCTAACCATTCATCTATCCAGGACTTCCGGTAAAATCTTTCCACGAACGTCATTTGTATTACGGAGAAACCCTGATCCTATATAGATATATTAAAAGATGCAAACGTGACATTAAAAATGATATGCTGCGCATGCATAAATACCTGAGGTACGTTGTTATAGCAGTAGAACAAATCTAACGAATCTGATAAACACTTTGAATAAGCGGCCAATCTATTTAATTTTTCTATAAATAAATCTCCTTCTATAAATAAAGTTTAATGTCAGAATAGTGATTGCCCCATTATCAGAATGTTTCTTGAATAGATCACCCGTCTTCTTCTTAATTCATACACGGATACTCTACTGTGTTTAGTGCTCGTTAATAAACGTTATATCTCATGACAAATGTATAATATAATAAAATGTCATCGACATCTACATGTCAGTTTTGGACGAAAAAATAACCATGTGTGTAACCGGTAAAAATATGTTAATTAAATGTGCCATTTTCACGTCAAATAATATTTTTATAGTGATGAATATTTAACAATATCTAAAAAGAAACAATCCCTCAATGCCACAGTTTATCATAACGTAAATTACAAAGGATATTAAATATTTACGTAATAAATACATTGTACATTAAACTAAATATATTTTGTATACACAACAAACATGTATTACTAAATAATTATACTAAGTTGCTGATACCATCTAGTACGTTTAATACTATGAAATACTATTTTTAAATAATTGATATTTAATGTACATGAATGATTATAAACCTTTTGAAATAGCACAAGGTTTAGCTGAATCAGTACGTGTTCTTAGCTCAAGGACTATGCACTGTCTATGCATCAAGGGTACAGAATAATAAAAGCGGCGTTCTTCAGAATTAGAATTATTTTTAATTTAATTCAATTTCTATATTCCATGCCCTTGTGGGGTACATGAAGGACCCCGTTCCTCTTACAATCTTTTACTATCCCCTTCCCCCCAGGGCACATGGAATACCCTATTCCTTGCTTTTGCACGCAATGCTTACACATGCTTTTCTCTCTGGACGCTCTCCTCATCTAACACTCGCTTGGCCACCCCACGCTCGCACCCGCCGTCTACAACTTATGCCATTTTTGCCCGCCTGTTCTCCTCTCCTTCTTAGCCAACGCTCTCCGCACTTATATGTGCCCACCCTTATCACTCTCTTCCTCTCTCTCATTCTTCCATAGCACCATCTTCTCCTACTCCTCACTGCATCAGTTCGTCCGTTGTCCCTCGACCCCTACCACCCGACTGTCATCGTTTCCTTCCCTTTGCCACACCTCGTGACCTTCAAATCAAAAGAGAATTAAAGTTACGATGTTTCCTTTCATTGAAGGCCGCTGTAATAAGGGCCCTAGAAGTAGAAACTGTTGAGGCCTTGGCGGGTGGCCCGCGTGCCACGATTGCACAGTTCCCAATGGTCATGCCAAGCAATTCACGAGGTAGAATAGATACAAACAGGAGCTACATAAGACGAAATTCTAAACATCTGCTCCAAAAGCGGCCAGTGGTCTGTTAGACCTGCCACCAGGAAGATCATTTCGGACGGGACTGTTTAAAGACAGAAAAAAAGCAACCTACGACTACTCAGGAAAAGCGGAAGGAAAACGGGAAGAAGTTTACATAAAGGAGTCAACTTCTTGCCTTCCTACCCCTGCTGCTCAAAGGATTGTGGTTAGAATCTGTTCAAGTATCGAGGGATTTATAGTGGGATATTCACAGCATATTTTGATCGACACAGGGCCGACGGTGAATTATATTACAGCGCACATATTAGGGCTGAGCAGATTCAAAATGTTCCTAGCGCGGTGGAAGCTGAAATGACTCTGACGAAACTATATTCAGTTTCGGATGAGAGTGTAGCAATCCTGGGACGGGGAGTGGAGTAACGCCTCAAGGTTGGCATTAGAAATCTCAAAACCAAGGCAAATTTCTTCTTTCTCAACATGACTGAAGAGTGCATTTTAGGAACGGATTTTCTATGGAAACATTCTTGCCGATTTTTTATCCTATAAAGATTGCATATTGGAAATCACGAAAAGATCGACTTTATAAATTTATTCTGGATGCAGACGCTTCAAACGTTGCCGTAGGAGCAGTACTTTCCCAGATACAAAGCTGTTGTGAAATGAAACCTTCCACACCAAAATGGAACGACTAATGAACGCATGCGTCGTTTTGCTGTTCGAGTCTACTATCTATAAATTTTTAGGTGTTGAGTGAGAGTTTGTTGCGTGCATCGTTTTTTTTTTCTTTTTGTACATTGTAATGTACATTGAATAAATATGATATATATATATATATATATAATTATATTGTACTTTTGCACCACAAACCCTTTGCATGTGAAGCAAGACCAAAAAGAAAAAAAAACGATGCACACAACAAAAAAACCACTCTCACTCAACACCTAAAAATTTACACACACACACACATGTTCTGTACGGCCTGTTTCTTATGCTACATCCATAACAGGTTATGGGCCCAGAAATCACGTACTAGGTGATGCGTGTGAAAACATATCGCGAAAACGGTTGTGAAAAGAATCGCACGAGGCGAGGCCAAAAAGGAGCCTATATGGTCTCAAGTAAGATCCATGTCTGTGGAATAAGCGCTTCCTTGAAGTCATGAAGAAAGCAGGCATGAAAAATAGCAGTGCAGATCCATGTCTGTTCTATCGCAAGCAGAATAGAAATTTTCTGTACGTTGCAATATATGTGGATGATGGATTAGTTGTCAGTAGCAATGACTCCAAAATTCAGTCATTTCTTGAATTTCTTCAGCAAGAATTTAAGATTACGATGGGCAATCTGGAAACCTTTTTCGGATTGTACATTGCTCGTCGGAAGGATGGAACTATCTCCCAGCAAAGCTACATAGAGAAGATTGTGCGAAAATTTTGAATGGATGAAAGCAATCCTGTGTGCATACCTGTTGGTCGTGAAGAAGCTGCATTAACTGATAAAATCGATGATCATGTTCTCTACCAGGAAGCAGTGGGAAGTTTAATGTATCTGATGACAGCTACACGCCCCGATATCGCATTTGCTGTAAGTAATGCAGCTCGTGCTCTTCTTCAAGCAACAGAAGGCGATTGGAAGGAAGTCAAGAAAACCTTCACATACTTGAAAGAAACTGCAAGTCACGGCATCATCTACAAAGGGTAAGATGATCTGAAGATATACAGTGATGCAGACTTCGCGGGTGATATCGAAACATGCCGTTCAACCAGTAGCATAGTAGCAACGTATTCAGGCGGAACAATATATGTATATATATATATATATATATCACTAACATATCAGCCACTTTCTGGACATATTTATATATACCACGTATATCTTTACATAGACAGATTATTAAAAAGAGATGTAAATAGGTCGATAGAACGATCTACTCTGTAGTAGAATCATGGAAAATCTCAGAAAATGCCCAACTATGAAGTAGAGCGATTTTTCTACGAAACGACTCGGTTATTTTGACTGCCTGAGTAAGTTTAATGATATAAAAAATCTATATATATATATATTTTTTTTTTAATTTAATAGGAATGAAAAATTAATCATAATTTAATCGAAAGGAATATATATACATGCCCTTTTACGCGAGCAATGTAGGGTAAGGAATAGTGATCGAGGACGAGATACCGAAGTTGAGCCGTTATTAATTCAGACTATCGAAATCTCTTGGGGATACATCGCTTGCTTCCGCGTAACGAAACATCGCTTTGATCCTGAATTCCTTGGTCGTAGATATTTCGTATCCCATCTTTCGTTTCGTGGAATTTTGTGTTGCTTTCAGCGTTAGATAAGACTTGTGAAATGCAAATGTTTGACGCACGTGGTTTGTGAAAATTAATGAGCGTTTAATTAATCCCCTTGTAATTATTTTAAGTAAACCGTCGTTTTACGGGTACATTTCTATTCCGCTGCTATTTGGCATTCCGAAATCTTTAAACGTACACGCTTTGAAGCTCTCGAGAGTTTTGTACATTGAGGTCAACTTTGAGCAACATGCCGGATGATTCGAGATTTTCAATGTATTCATGAAGTAATTTGAAGTGTCTCCAGAACGTCCCATGCCGGTCTGAATCATTTAACCCGTGAAAAGGTATCCAGATACGTGAACGAAATGATTACAAGCACACAAGTCCAATGTCGCTAGTAACCGACAAAGTTAACAGTCATATTTTCCTTCGAAACACTTTAACAACCATAATTATTTCAACATCAACCCTATAATCCACAGTCCTTCTATTTAAACCTTTTGGTCATAGCACAACCTCAACCCTTCCATAATTTCGTATTATAAAACTCAAGACATAAAGCAGATACAATGAACATGTCCACTTCACAATTACAGGCTTGATTTCCAACAATCCGCACTTTCCAGAACTAACAATGCTCGATTCCGGGAAAAAAGCCTTGCTCGAAAGTTGCCATGCGTCGCGGAGGGTTTAGCCCTAGTAGGCGCAGAGTAAACCGTACCGAATTGCTTCCGGCAATCGAGTCTCGTAAGTGGCTGGAACGCGCGAGATTATACAAATTTGTTGTCGCTTCAATTAATCGAAATTCACGTTCATCCCAGTTTTCGCCGGCGAACCTAACCAGCCTTTCGCTGGAGAGCTTTGCCGAGATCACTATTAAGCGTGCCAGGATAAACCACGGCCGGTAGGTTCTTATCTGCAGACCCCTCCGCGAGATAAATTTCGAGGGCAAAGCGCAGGTTCCGCGGATTAGGTTCGTGCGAATAGTGCATTCCGTTATCGGCTTCGGTGCGGCGAGAGGGTTGCCATGCCACGTGTCATGTGTGTGCACGCACACCGCCGGCCGCGTCTCGTTCTCACGTGAGCATCGCCCTGGCGATTAGAAGATACACAAACGTACGTGCAGGACGCCAAATCGTACGTGTCTTATCTACGATGCCTTTAAACACGCTTCGCCGCGGTTTCGTGGTTCGTACGCCGGACCTCCGCGATACTGTCGCGCTCTTATCTTCGTAATATTCGTAATCGCCATAATGTTGGGCGCCGTCGATTGGCGTCCGCCAACTTTGCGATACCGAGCGCTTGCACTCGGCCTTGCTCGTGTTTATTGAATTTCCGTTTCACTCGAGCACTATTGGATTTCGGATATTTACCGCTGCGTGAGATGGGAAGCGAGGATGTTTAACACTTGGACTGCGGGCAACGTACTTTTACGTTTCTCGCAGTCTGTCGCGTAAAGTACGTATATAGGAGATTTGCGGTGGATGGCGGGTATTGTATAATTACGGTGTAGTTATATACAATGTTACACATATTTTCTTGTTAAAATAATCATAGAGTATATATTTAAATGTAAAAACAAAAAGTTTTGTTGATAAAAACGAAGTAGTTTTCGATTTACTGCGATTTTACTGAATGATCAAACTCCTGTGCGAAGTTGACGGCGAAATATACCCGCAGTTCAAGTATTAACATTGTAGGTCTGTCTGCGGATACGAGACGAGGTTGTGGAGCACATATTGGGCTGCGTTATCCGAAGAAAGAAGGATTTCAGGCTCGGCGTTTTACGTGGTTCTCGAAATTATCCCGGTACGGAAATGTCAGTCGTTATCATTGATATTTAAAGTAAACGCCAGTAAAGTGCTGAAGGCATATTTAGCCTTATCCTTACCGCGCAATTTCCTCCATACTTATTATCCGTATAATTACAGCGTGTCGCTTTAATTTCCCGTTACACGAATTCAGAACAGGGCGTAACGAAGTTTTATTTCTCCCGCTATCATTTGCCGCAACAAATTGCAGGACAGCACGTTGGAAAATCACCACGAAACCGCGAGAAAGTTGCCTTTCCTACGATAAAGCGTTAATGCAGGTCCACGCAGTATACTTAAACCCGCTCGCGAGCGGAGGAGGATAGAAAGCGTATCGATAGAACGGCTTTACGCCGTCCTCTTCCGCTGACCATACGCGGTATCGCCATGGGGAAATTCCAGAGGCAGGCGCGTACCCCCCAAAGAGCAGTCGGGGCGGATCGCGTTTCTCCCGCGATTCCACAAACCATATTCAAAGCGTTCCTCCTCCGCGGCCTCTTTCTCTTCATTGAAATCATAACCGCCCCCGCCCCGAGATTGGCATAAGGCAACTCGAGCGAGCCGCTCCCTCATTGTCGTGCGTCCCGCTCGCATTATAATACAATTTTCAGTGGTTCAAGCCGGGGCACCGTGTCCTGGGCTCGTAAAAAGAAGAGGGAAGGGGAGGGGGAAGGTAGGAAGCGCATAGGTGCGCGCGCACAGGTACGGGCCACGCACACGGCGTACCTCCCGCAGCCGTGCGCGGGGTATAAAGTGAACCGGTGGCAGCCAGCACAATGCACCGTATCAAACAAAGCTGCTGCGCACGGGGCCCCCGTGGTAGTGTGGGTGGGTGCGCGAGGTGTAGTATTACTCATTCAAATGATCCTCTCCAGAGCTCCCTCGGTCTCTCTTCCTCCCTCGGCCCTTCTCCTTCGCCCCCTTCCCCCCCCCCGCAGCCGCGGCCGCCGCGCTTTTAATTCGGCGAGGCATTCACATCTTCTATGCTCCGGTTAAATAAAGAGTCCTACTCCGGCGAGTCCTGTTGCGCGTACAAACGCGCACGAGGAAGGCCGCGATTACTCCAACGAGGCAACCCCCCTTTTGCCTAGATCTCGTTTTCGAGCCGGCAGCTCGAGAGCTTCCTACGTCCTCCATTGTGCCGACTACTTTTTCCCCATTATTCGAGTCACATATCGAAAACGTGCGCGGGTGGCGCGGGACTGATTTTCGAGGCTCCCTTGTTACCCCAATGTTGATAGGGATGTGGTGTTTTTACCGTATTCTGTGCGCTATTTGTTTCTTGGTCTTCCTTCGTTTTGTTCTTTACATTGTTTGGGGAGATTTTTTATTACTTTTTTTTTTTTTAAGGAATTGTAGTTTCACGCAGTGGCGTGTATCGAGTTTTCTCGATAGGAACACTCGTATCTGCGTTGCCTTTGTGTTTATTAGAAAGCGTGTAGTGTCATAAATCTACTCTAGTATCAGAGTCCTGTAGCGGAATTTTGATTGCACGAAGGATTTGAATGAAATCATTTCTGATTTTCATATATCAGGGATGCATATTATACGTATAAATATATATTCTGTTACGCGCTACTTCTTACATAATTTTGCCGCAATCTTATTTGAATTGAAATTACTACGGTACATGCGCACCACCGATTAATTAAAATGCCTAATTTCTAAAAGTCGCGCGGAAAATTGAGCTAAAGGACAAGTGATTTTGACGCCGCGAGCATTTGTCCAATAATTGGCGCATAAAACGGTGTAACGCATTCGTTTTTGACGAGCGCCTTTCGTGCTTGCGGAAGCGTTTTTCTCGCGATGCTCTGATTTATCGTAGCTGACTCTTGTCATACGTCCTACGGTTCCACCATTGACACGGACTGGACATTGACTCCGTTTGCTTGCGTTGATCGGTCGTCACAACATACCCGCCATAGAACGTATCGGCCCTTCCAAGCATTCAGGCCTCGAGGTTACCGCGTAAAGCGACTTTAAACGGATTTCCCGTTGGCACTAATTCCATTGTGCCAAATCGTTGTCTCCTAACCTGCGCCCGGCAGTAAAGCGTACCGATTCTTCTCACCGCTCCCCGCACCCCGGCCCGCGGGATTGTCAACAATCGCCAAGGGTTGGAAGGAGGGCCCTTCGTTTTGTCGTGGAAATGTTTCGATCTTCGCGGAACGTCCTTCCACGGTGGCATTGTCCGGCCCTTTGTTGGTCCCGAAAATTCCCGGAAGGATTTTTCTGGAAACGGACAGGATGAAAATGGGTCTTGGAACGCCCCCGCTGGGCGTCTCATTGTTCAAATCCGCACTCGCAGCGGGCCTTTTTGGCCTGCTTTCGGCCGAGCCCATGACCCAGCGCTTGGTTCTCTGGGTTAGCGATTTGGGTCGGCTAAAGGATTTACTCGAGCGCTCCTCGAGTAACTGGATTTTGATCCCCTTGCCGACGATAACGCGTGGATTCGTATTCTTATTCATTTTTGCATAGGTTGACGGTAGATTGGATTTTGTTTGTAAAGTTAGTAGTCGTGTGTATGTGGTGCGTTAGTTGTGTGCGCGTGACATCGGTATGCGTACAGGACTCGTGTGACGTGAAAGCACGATTTTATGTATTAATCTTTACAATTTCATATATTTGTTATTATCCTGTAGTTTCAAATAATGTATTATACGTATTTACTATATGTATTCGAGACGATAAATTGGGAATTACTAATTTCGGTTGGCGTCGTTAGGTACGAATTTTGTGAGAGAAACTGGGATAATCACAGTGTATTTTAATCGACATACACAATGTATGTATAAAGCACGTGTCACCTCTTGATCGATCTCTAAAATTTACCTTCCAAAAACCAAGGTGACGCAGCTCTTTCGACGGAGGATAAAAGCTTGAATTTTCGCGTGCAAAATTCAAGATTGAGTGGCGTCCATCACATTTCGATTTTCCTCCATAATATATACACGGTACACTCTCCGACCCGAAATACGCTTTAAATCATTTTTTTTTCTATCGCCAACATGCTTTACAATTCACTCAATAAGGGCGTTCAATCCATTTTTTAAAAACAGATTTACGATGTTTCCCCACTGGTAAGCATCCGTAAATGTTAAATAACGTTTACACGGTTAAATCAGTTTGAAAAACAAGGTCGAGGATTGCACATACATACACATACATACATACATACATATATGTATATATAAAACTTTTTGGATCACGTCTAAAGAATACCAAGTGTAAACCGCATTTTGATGTTGGCCATGGTTTGGTGCGCAAGGGCGAGAAACAAACGGTCTCCAGCTCGTACAGAATTCATAGCGCTTCTCGATTTAGCCGTACGTGTGCGGGGATTATCCAGACACGCGCACATACGCGGCACGATGTACACAGGGTGGTCCATTGTCAGGCGGAAATTACGGAAACGCAAATTGGCCGGTGTGACTGTGACGGGCGCAGACGTGAGCCACGTGCTGCCGCCGCTGTGGTTCTGTAATCAGTAATACCAGTATTTAGGGGATTGAAAGGGGATGGCGAGATCGGGGCAAATTTCTAAGCCGTAAGCCCGCTATTGAGAGCTCGGCCCTGGAGGCGGTTCACCGGGTCCATGCTTATCGTGTATTTTGGCAATTACACGCCGTGGCGCACCTACGTACCTTCGACCGTTTCCGATTTTGCCTCCTATTTACACCCGTGACTTCGATTTAAAACGTTTTTAATCCCGATCGCGAGGCTACGTCGATCCCTGAATTACGATATTAGAACGAGATAAATGTCAAAGACCTTAATCCATTTAGTTAATCATACGAGCTTACATTTTTAAGGATTAAAGATGCTTGTAATTAAAACAGCGGATAAGAACTTTTTGTACAATTTACTTCTCGAGATTTTAGTTGGAACGACGCAACTATTTACAAGATCTTCAGTTTTTATGGATCAGGATCATCTGCTATAAATACAGCAGGAGATAGATTTGATGAATATAGCGAGAAGGTGAATCTCTTCCCCGAACCGTTACACCCTTTTTCTCTAATGTACGGTTGTAAGTTTAAACGAGACACATTCCAAAACAAAATGGTGCTGCTAAACACACCAAATCTGCGAAAAAAAACAAAACAGGTACAATTATCTCGACCACGTAACACCTCCTCTTCCGTCGATTAACACGAATGCATGTAAGGTCTAACAGAAGCGCGAAATGGATCTTCAGAGGCTATTTTCCAATGCAGTTTGCGCTCATCGGCCGATATATTTGCTATCCCGAAAGTGAGGACAGAACGAAGCTCGTAAGAGGGGATGGCATTCCCATCAACGGCATGCCCATGTCCATCCCCTAAGTACAGGGTGGTGTTTACAAAAGTCACCACCAGATGACAGGGGCGGCGCGTGGAACAACATCGGGAGCGTTTCTCTCACAGGGTGGTTCCATTGTCGTCGACCCTCGATTTCCCTGCACTTTTTTTTCTCGAGCCCCGGGGCCAGCCGTGGCCGAGGTATCCCGGCGTTTACCCTCTTCCTGACTCCTAGGTACGCGACGAGCAACCCCCGGTGTTTGTCGAGCCACCCGTAACGCGTGTATCGCCGATCGCATTAACCGGCGCGGCTATGAATTTGAGCGCTGCTCGTAATTGTTATTGCGCCATTGTGGGGACGTCCTCGCGTCTCCGCTTTGGCGCCGCCAACGCTTGCCTCGGCTGTAAGATCGACTGTCCGCTCGGACGGCTCCCGACTCTTGTGCGGTTTTAACCCTTTGGCTGCTGAAGACGCATATTAGGCCGTGCCAAAGGTGTTTTTGGCTATCCGCGCGCAGCTGCTTCATCTGGCAATGTTTATACAAACACGAAACCTAATCTGTCAAACGTTAGGGTGTTTATCTTTGGTCGTCTTCTGGCTGTGTGTATAATTAAATGAAATGCTATAACAGAAAGAATGTTGTGATTCTATTGCTTGATTTTAAAACGAAAGAAACTGCTGGGACGACATGATGTATATGCTGTTACTTATATTTCGTCGTATAGGAAAGGCGTGCATGTACGTTGTCACGTGCAATTGTGGGAATATAGCGGTGTATGTATTAACGTTTTCCAGCTCAATTACGCTATTTTTAATTATCCGTATAATCTACTTCTACTAATCGAGTACCTAGAAATTGTTTTTTTTTTAACGTGTAATTTTCTTACTAAAAAATAATTATTTGAGCTGGGACGGCTTCTGGGTTGGAGTTTGTCGTGGTTAAAGTGCTGATTTTTTTTTGTGGAACAAATTTTGATTTTAAGGAACGTTTTACTTACGGAATGCCTATCCATAGGCTTTAATTTCTACTATAAAGCGCGAATTATGGAATATATCAATTGTGAAATATTCTTAGCTTTATTTAGTCATAGGTACGTGTTATTATAAATGATCGTTCTGATACCTTCGTTAATGGCAAACTTTATATGATTTATCAAACTACAATACAATGGAAACATGAATATTTAGGGTAGCTTTAAAATGCGATTTGTTCACGTTGGTTAATCTTGTCCGGAATAGAAGATGAATGTTGCGAAGAAAATAAATAAAGGTATTCATTGAAAATAACCACGACATTGCGAAAGAAGAAACAAGTATCCAAATATTCTTGAAAGTGCATAGTCGCAAAGTCTTAATAGCGGAAATTAGATGATCGATTTTGTTATTTATTTTTACTCTGATCAATGCTGACGAGTAAACCTATCTTGAGCTTCGCTCGTGCAACCGTAAGTAGCTACAAAATGCCTCTTCATTTTGCATAGACCCTATCACGCGAACACTTTCAGAGGCAAGATCTCATATAGAAGGCATTTATCCCGATTGAAACGCTTCCAGTACTTCGAAATTCTAACATCGAGCGATATCACTGCCGTGTACCTATCAACCGATTTCCCTCTATAGACCGACACACGTAAATAAATCATCCTGCTTGTCTTAAATCATTGCAAATTACCGAAAACGATTTACACATTTCACGTAGGAACGTCTTCCGCATTTTGACTCATAGGATCGTCCATATGGAAGATTAATAGACATCGGAGCGAGCCTTCCACTCGTGATTCGCGCATGCGCACAAGCACCCGTTCGCTTCTCCGCGAAAGCCCATCGGATCCAGAATTCTGATACAAACATCCGTAACAGGGACCTCACTGTACATACTATAATTAACGAGCGGGTTAATCAAGGTAAAGGACTGAAAGATGGGTTTTTACGCGTTCCTCCGATTGCCAGCCGAGGATCGTGTGGGTCTTTCGCGTGACAGATATTTCGCCCATTGTACGTAATACGCCGTAAACTCTGCCGTGACCGATAAGCGACGAAAGTCGCAGATAAAGCTCCGCCGTGAAACTGACGTATCAACGGCGATCATTAGTCTATCTAATCGAGCTCGTAATCCGGAGCAGTGACACCGGCCGTTCGATAATAGGGGCACCGAAGTTTCCTCCTGCACGCGGCGCGCGGCCAAATCCTGAGAATCTGTGCGCGGCTCGATGGAATCGGCGAAGACGAGCGCGTAGGCGTTTTATCTGCGGCCGCCGATATTGATTTGCATTTCGAGGAAATTGCGATATCGGCGGCATAATAGCCGATTGATCGGCATCGCGGCGGCGTCCGGCGGTATTGCGCGACTGGTTAATCCCATCGATAATCGATCGCGGCCACTAGAGATCCCAATCGGGCGTTACGCGCGTATGCGATTGTTTTTTCCATCCGGAGTGTGCGTGCGTCTTGGCGACATCGCTATCTTCCTGCATTCTGTTGGTTTTATTTTCGGACGTTTCGTACTTTCTCGCAATGTATTGGATTGGCAAGAAAGTACTTTCGGTTTTCAGAGAGTACTTGAGAGGCTACGTGGTTTTATGATCGCGGAATTACGTATTTGTCGGAAAGATGGCAAAAGGTCATCGAACAAAATGGAAAATACATTGTTGATTAAATTTTATTCTTTATATAAAAATGTGGGTTTTATCTTACACTAGAAAATTGAGATTACTTTCTTGCTAACACAATAGATATTTGGTAACGTTGAAGCTTAAGGAGGGTGAGGCTGAGGCTAAAAGACGCTTTGAGAATATTTGGATATAAATTTTTTGGCGCGAGTCATAGGTTGATTTTCTGGGTATTGCAAAGTGGAGTAAATTACTACTACCGAGCACAAAGTGCTATTACTCCTACTATATAAGTACAAAGTGCAGTGAATTATTAAGTTAAATATATAGATCGAGAAAATCTGAAATTTGGAAAATATGAATTAATATAATAATAACAAATAAAAAATGTCAATGATGAGAAAAAGGAAATATGAATTAATAGATTTAATATGAATTAACTCATGTGAGAAGGCCCTTTAACTTACCAAACGCTTGAACATGATACGGTTTTTAAGAAGTCTCATTAATCTCAAGCTTAGGATCTTTTACGACTAATGGTATACCACGATATTGAGTAAGTTTAGTATACCAACTTTTGAACCACTGCAAAGGAATTAAACCGTGACCTTTTTCTATGTATTACATCATTTAAAATGCGAAAATCATTAACTCCTTTCATATATCTTCCATCTAATTTCACATTAATACACACTCCTATGCAACAGGATATTTCCTCAACGTAAGAAGCTCGAACCTTTAACGCTATCGAAATAAGCACCATCGAGATACCTTAGCATTTCGTTCCTCCAGCAAGAACTTTTTATATCACGTCCGAACCGCTGCACGATCTCGTATCACGCCGGTGCCGCCGTTGCGTTAATTGTGCAATTTTCCTCGTTTTTCCCATTAGGTTTCGACGGGTGAAAAGCCATTCACATTCTGCATGTCCTCTCCTTTCGTGCGGCTCTCTATCATTCTCCTCTCTCTTTCCCGCCACCTTTGGCGGCGACATGAAAGTCCGCGGTGAAACGCTTGGCCATTGTGCCCCGGGGTGGGTTTAGGAAGGAGGGGAGGGGCGTCACTCGAAGCGCTGGAGAAAGAAAGGAAATCCGAAGCGTAGGCGCGCGTACTCGTGTCCCGGCCACTTCAGCGCTGATCGCAAATACTCGGTACGCCCGATCGCATTCGCACGGAAAGTCGACCCTCCCGTGAGCAAGGTGCCCCGAGGGCTGATAATCTCGCGATTATCGATTTCCGTTATTATCGTTGTTTTGTCGACGCGAGCCGCTTTGTTTACTCTATTCGCGCATATAATTCGGCGATTTTCTCGAAGCCCCTCGCTGGCTCAGATCTGTAAGGCGGCTTGCGTAACGCAGTCGGGCTACGGCTTGATAAAGAGAGTGGAATTTTTGGGCCGAGGAGTGCTGCCCAGACTCAAGGTCCACGAGACTTTAAGGCCCGATGCCAGGCTGTCGTGTTTGCCTATCGAGATTTCGAGGGTTTGGGCAAACCGCTTGTCTACATGTTGAATTAACCGTTCGAGTAACACGGGGAGTCGGGAAAGAGTGAATTGAACGCGCTTATGGCGAGTCGATGCTAATGTTTCGAGTTGTACCAACACGCATTAGTTTTATCGATAATCGGTTGGAGCGGCCTTAGAGAACATTTTTGTGTGGATTTCCTTTATTTTATTCCCTTAAAGGTCCTTAAAGGTGGCCTTCTTTCACTATTAGTTGTATAGTCGTTATAATAATAAAGGTTGTGATTTAAATGTAAATTTAAAATTGAAATGATGACCACTTCTACGTATGGTAGCGTTATCGTGATATTTTCGTATTAAGCAATACGGAAATAGACGTAGATAATGGCTGGATCTGGAAACGAACCTTTTTTCTAAGAATATATCTTGCTGCTTATACAGATTTTGATAGGAGGAACAAGAAGGTAATTACATGTCGTATATCTATTTTTTATAACTCTCCAGTAATTTAAAAACTATAACGAATAATATTAAGATGAGATATTGTACAGTTCGAAATACTATGCTTGCATTTTTTTCACACCCTAAGGCTGATATCTTGAGTTATCATAAGCAACGACTATTTTGTTGGATTATGCGCATATAAATGATCCCTTTGCTATATCGTCTTGTCCAAATAAGTGACAAATCGACGAATAAGTCATGATATAATGAAGGTGAAGGGTGGTACGAGGTTTCGAAGGACCGCACTCGAGGCGATCGATGTTATGACGTGCGATTTTTATATCCCGATTTTTAATTAAGGAATATAATATTATACGCGCACTAGGGTTGATTTATCGCGGTTACATTTGTGCCGGCGCGCACGGCGGGTCCAAGGGGGGGAAAAAGCCTGCGCCCTTTGTTGTAGCACCGCGGTGCGTTTCTGCATCAGTGGTTATCAACCGCGTATCGCTCTGGCCCGATTTAACCCCTTTGCGTTTAATCCAATACTGTAAGCCAATTACGGCATGTAAATTCGGGGAAAGTGCGGCCAGCAGCGAAATATTGCAGCTAAATCATATCGGCTCGAAAGGGACTTTAATCCCGAAATTTGAACGTACGATTTACCCGTGACATTTTTACGTAGCAGAAATACGAACGCTAATATCGCTGTTATCGCTAATGCATCTGAAGCTATTTTAATCGTGATTTATCGCGTTTCACTTTTAAATCGATCTTCGAGCTCATAACTCGTTTAATCTCAACGCAACGCGATATAGAGCAATGATATATTCACGCTCATTTAAGGACGGCAGTCACTTTAGACAATACTGACGTATTGTGACAGGAATAAGAGCGGCGTAACTATTTTCAGAATGATAAAATCTCGCGAAACAGGTGTAAATTGCAAAGTAATCGAGCATATAGCGCGAATCGCTGTGTACGTTGGATACTTAAAAACGCAGGTGGAAGTCTTCCTGGTTCGATCTAATTGTACCATCATATAGTTTCAGGAGTAAATCTTCATAATTTACACGATAATTTCAGATGATTTGGAGGATATTTTGCGCGGTATATCTTCCAGTAAACGACTACAGTTGTAATTAGATAAGGATGAGGAAGATTAGAAATTAATTGAGACTTGATTTGACACTGTTGATCGCATTAAAAATCGCGGAATTGTCGGTGCTGGAGAGAAAGCAATGTGTGAGTAAATTCGAAGGTGGTCAGAGGCCCCAAAAAGTCCGAGTCATTCGGAGCTGAGCTGGCAGTGGCTGTGGTGAGGTGAGTTAGCGGGTTGTAACTGTATCAAGTTGGCCGTGACACGACCGTGCATAAATCACTCTTGCGGCCTAAGAAGGACCGCTAGCATAACGCACGGAACGCGCACACAGGCGGACCTTCGTTGTACGCACTTACGCACGCACGCATTGCCTACGTCTTCCCGTGCCGCGAAAGGGTCGGTGCCGGTCTTCGACACCCGATACTCCATAGTTTAACTTCCTGAAACGATCAGTCCGACGTACTCACCCTGAATAACGAGGAGCGCCTCGAACGAGTGCACTTCAATTTCTTCTATGGCGTAATGGGTCCTTACAAATTCTCCTTTCTTCTCGTTCGTAGCTCCTCGAATTCTCGGACAAATTACATATTAAATCTCAGAAATATGCACGTGCCTACATGATTTTATCGCTCGCCAATAATATTTTACATTGTTATCTTTGGCTCGAAATGTCGTTAGATTCCACATAATGATATTATTGAATACACGATATATTGGCTAACGAAATTACTAGCGAGTCACAATAAGCATTCTCTCAACTCTTTGGGTCACAGAATTTCAGCAATTAAAATACGCTCATATTGCACAGGAATTTTATTGCGTTTTAAATGAAACAAAATTGGAATGTTTTTAATAACCAAGGAAGCGTGTAATAAAAAAACACAAAACACTAATAGTGATGCAATTCAATTTGTTGTTATGTGACGGAACTCGAGTAGCGAGTAAGACTAAACATAAACTAAATCTAAAAACATTACATAAAAGATCTAAAAATGTCCCATCATCCATCATCGTGCATCAAAGAGTTAATAACCAGCTTGCTTTTTGGACGGCCATTAAATAATAAATTCGCGAACAACTCCTCCGCGTATCGCCTATCACGTATCAGCGAGATCGTAACAAACCATCCTCCATTTCACGGTCCATGACTCCTCAACCTTCCCTGGGTATTCCCTCCTGATCTTTCCAAAGGTGTACGCGAAGCGGCGCAGCCACTGTCCCCGCCAGCCATTAAGAATCATTCGCTTATCGTCCGTCGCACATGATGCGCGCGCAGATTAGAACAAACCAGAGAGAACGAGCTGCTTTACATTCAGGGAAAATTTCAGGCCTGGATTTACGGGGGTGGCAGTCGAGGGTTGGCCGGAGCGGGGTGCACCGGTTAAGGGGAAGGGGGAGGCACGAATCTAACTCGAGCGAAGTGGCGCCGGTAGAGTGGAGCGGAGAAGCTGATTCAATCATGATAATTCCTCGAATGAAATTTACCGCCAACCATCACGCACGTACCCAGTAGCGTACCGCGAGTTCGCTTGCGAGGGTGCCCACCCTGGTCGGCAGGGGTGCCAATCTAATAATACCAATTGACTCCGGCGGCCGGCGAATGCTCGATTTGCGGCCGTCCCTCGTCTTCTTCGCGGTCGCGGCTCTTATCCTTTTATCTCCTGTTCAGGGACAACCGACCCTGCGGATTTCCACCATTTTCTAAACGTCCGCGGTGGACCCTTCTCCAGGCCCTCTGGATTTTAATCTTCTCGTGCTGTTGTTGCATTCAAATCTGTAGAGTGAGTCGTTTGTATTTTTTTGTAGAGATTTTTGGATCCGTATTTTTATCCCATATCGAATTTTTGGCTCCAATTCTGTGACAAATTGTTCGAATCTCGCATCGCGCGATATTCGATTATATCGTGGATCGCGAGATTGCACGATGATGGCAATGAGGAGAGCATTCCGCGTATAAGCAGTTCATTGAAGTTATTGGATTTAAACCAGAAAGGAGTCATTTACGTTATTCGCAATGTCGTGAATATTTTATCAACAGGTTCGACTGGCCTACATTCTCACCCGTTATTTTTACATGGCATCGGTTATTTTTACGCGTTACTTGATCGATGCTTCCGTTTCTATAACATAACTTCGTTCCAGGAATATCGCTGCTCGTTAAGGCAACGTGACTTTCTCAAATTTCACGATTTAACAGTAGTTGAACAATATTGGTACTTAGCAGTTATTTGAGCAAAGAACCGCAATATCTAATCGTGATCCTGTGAGAACATTTAGAACTTTCACTCGAGAATCCTTACTTCATTTTGGATAAAAATTCCAACGCGTAAAGAACTCTGCGTAATGTGCAAGGAGCGAAAGGAAACCAAGCGTTTTTGGATTATAAAATAAACACAATCAAGTCTCTCATAAGCTTTCGACTTACGTGCCTACGTTACGTCCATTTCGATGAATAATTTCCGGAGCGGCGGTGGTAGCTTTTAGTCGACCTGTAAATTTCTTATCTTGTTTATAATTTATTATGGATGCCGGTGTAATGCGACAGGTGATGTTGGCAGCGGTGTAAGCTGCTCGTTACGCGATGCTCGTGCTTATCCGACGATACGGCGCACTTTTGTCGCCACTGTCACTTCCCGGTGAGCGATCACCTATCATCGGCACCCTTTTGCCCATTACCGCCCTTTTCCGTACGCGCTGGAAGCCGATTCGATAATACCTGGAGGCCAGCAACATAACGATGATAACGGTAGCATCGATATTATAGTAAATAGCTTCGTGAAAACGAGAATTGATTATTATGAATGGTTTTATAATAAACGGCAGGGCTCCGTTGGGAATCGAACGTTCTTCACTCCTCTGGAACCTTTGCTCCATCGGTACAACCATTTTGCGATACGTATCTATTTCCATCTCTTCTTTCACATACACCATTTTCGAAGGCATGTCCCCGGTCATCGTTTAAATAAATGAAAAGGACAAACCTCGAATCGAAATATCAGTAAGCGTGACGCCCTATTCAGTCATTCGAAACGATTGCCGAATACAGAGAATGAAAGTTCCATACCGGCTGATATTTTCGTCGTATTAATAATTGATTTTCATTAAGGACGAGACACGGGCGTTATGCTTCGCGCTTTCATTCATGGTTATTATTCACCGTGGCCGATCTCGAAATAGATAAATATCCGCGCCGGTTATTTTAGTGGCCCGCTACTCCTTCGAGGAAAGCCTTCATTCGGGCCGGTTGAAAGCGTTATTTTAGCGCCTTGCCCGCAGAGGCTGATTCACGCCAGGACGTAGGAAAAACGGAGTAAGGACAAACGCGACTTTCCCCCGTATCGATTGATTCGTCCAGGGGTCTCGAACCCCACCGTTTAATTTTAGCCGTGGATCGGAGCTGCTCGTCGATCGTCAAGCTTGCGCCTCGGTCGCACTTTCGCCTTCTCTACCCCCCGGTCCCGGGCGCGTCTCTTGGTTATGCACCCCACGAGGATTCCCGACATGTTGCGCACATTGTCGATAGTCGAATGCATAACAGGCCGCGACGTAAAACCGGCACGCATGGATGGTCCAGGCCCCGACGATGCCAGATGGGTGACCGATGCGCCCATTGGTCCCGTGTTCGCACGAAACTCCGGATCGTGCGACACGTTGCATCCTTGAACTATCGCCAGTGCGCGGCAAGCTAGGCGGCAAATTGTCTTTCTTGCTGACTGGTGAAGATCCAATGAAAAATGTATGGGCATGCTGTTAAGGAAGGACGCGTTTAATTTTGTTTTTGTGCTAGGTTGTCCCAAAGGTTTTTTTAGGTTTATGAGGAAACGGTAGATGCACAACATTTTTTGTTTTATATTGTTTTAGTGGATTATGTGTAGAGTTAGAGGAGGACTGAAGGTGAAGATTAGAACATTTGATAGATGAATTGAATATAAGAATGATGGATGATGAGATATGTTGATCGGATGATGAAATTCTGATCATTCTGATCGACATGGGTAATTTGTTGTTTTTAATTTTAATTAACGTAAAATGATAGTTTTCATCAAATTTTACTTTTTGACAGATTAGGTTCCAAGTTTGTATAAACATTGCCAGACAAAGCACCCCGAGTGCTTTGAATCTCTTGATGTATTTTGAGCTCCATTAAACGCTTGAGAATTAAATACGCATCGTGGGAGCTTTTAAGTCTATCCATAGAGATTATTAGAAAAATACCTTCCACGATGTATTATAAAATTACTGTTTAATCATCCGTTTGCCTTCGCGATCATTGAACTCTACACAATCAACTTGATAAAACCACATATGGTGGATCGATTTAAAATTGAATTCTCCCTTATACAATCGAAATACGATTGTCCGCAGACAACCAGTTTTGGATATTAGTCTGACAAATCAGTAACCAAATAAAACAACGAAACATTGCACAAGCCAGGCTAATATAATTTTATTCATTTATTCTCAAATTATCCTTACATCCGATTCATCCGATACCACGAAAACTCTCCACCCTGCATCCTCCAGCTGTCAAAGCTCGCATCGCGAAAAGTCGGTTGTACCTACAAACACTATTTCCCGGGGCTCTTCATTGTTGCACCGCCAACCCCGTGCGTTGGCCCGTCAAAAAAATGATTCCGTTCTGGTTGGCGCGCAACTCGCAGGAAAAAGGGCGCTCCCCCCTTCCGCAGCATTCGACGAGGTAACACCTCCGGTGTACACACCGGTAAGGGCCCACCCTTCGCTTCTCCTCTCTCGCAAAGGGGCCGGTCGGCTGGATTCAGAGGATCCTGCTATAGTTACTTATCGTCCTGGCGGTAACCTGGGTACCCGAATAATGACGTAACAATGGCTGCCGTGAGCACACTACAAAAACACTCGCCATTATGGCCATCCGAGCATGTAGGGTTCCGCGCCGAGTAATGTGATTACACGAGCGTACCACGCGGTGCTCGAGGCGATTGACAGTCATCCTCGTTAATGGTGTTTTTAAAAACAATATCCACGTGTCGGCGGAGAGGAACGAAAAGGGGTGCAGGGAAGACTTATTCGCGCCTCTCGAGAGGAACCGCCGAAGCCTCGGGCCTTGACTCTTCCGATGGCGTTTGTATTTATTGGCGCTATATAATTATGGATAGGACAATGAGGTAAAGGGCATTGTATCGTGACTTGGTATGAAATCGGATTTGTTGCTTATGCTGAAGCGTTATTTTCTCTCGTAAGCTATAGCCCGCTTTGTTGCGTTATCCTTTGGTGGTAAGTTACGCTATTGGATATATTACGATAATACATATTCGTGATCTTCCGGAGTGAGCTATTCGTTCGCTCTTTCACTGATGCGCCTTATTGTACGAATAAATGTGTTCACTTTGGTGAGTGACTCAATAATTAAAGGGTTAATAAAAATGGTAATGATTAAAATTTTAATTAGTGTTGATAACATTTTTATCCATGTTAAGGTGGTGAGCGAAGCACATAGGAGGAAAATGCGTTGAAAATAATCGGAAACTGGAGTAACCAGACCAGTGGATATAGTCATATCGCTTCTCGACAGTAATGGTTTTAATACCTAACTCTGGCAGTAGCGTGACGAATTTATTTTTAATTCGCCGACTATTTGTTTGGAAGAAACTTGAGTACTTTGAAATGTTCATCTATATCCAGTAAAGTTTGGTCGTTGCGTTATGACAAGGAGTAACGTACATGGTGTACGGTAAGGACTAAGTCCGGCAACATAAATCTCACGTATAACAAAACCAGGTTGAACGTGAACGTTTGAATGCGATTCGAGCTTCGAGAAATCGCGGGACAGCGGACCGATGTTATCTGCGCATGCGTGGCACGATTTAAACTTACATTCCACGGAGCATGCGCATACCTTTATTTCTGTGGTTTGCGGAAAAGCACTCACGAGCGGTCGGAAAGTCGGCCTTAAACGAAAAGGCTCCCTTTCGCACGCGCCAGTGATCCCAGTAAAGGGGGAGCCGAGCATGCCAGCCGGTCGTCGATGCAATTCCATCTCCTCGATGCGTGCCAGCGCAGTCGAGCATCCGCCGCCTTCTAAATCGGGCTGATCAGAAAAGTGCATCGCGATTAATTACCTAACCGAGAGCAAGGCGCTCGTGGGGCACCAAAACGGCTCGGCACGCCCCTTATGTCTTCATTATGTAGGCCAGCTCCTTGCAGGTGCCTTTTCAGGCTTAGGAGGCACTCTCCCGAGAGAAAGAGCACTCGACTGCATTAGGAATAATTTCACGTACCCCGATCACGTACGCGCAGCCACGATGGTGCTCAGCGGTTTAGAAAATCTCGTCGATAAACTACGACCGAGTAATTCTTCCCTCTCGATGCGTCCCGCTGCCCCTGACGTATTTTAATTGCTTTCCACGGCAGCCTGGGATCCGCGCTGCAATCAGATTCCGTTGTCTCGTCCTTCGGGCCATGCGAGGCGAGATAATTTGCTTTTTAAATGTGACGCACGAGGCGCCCATCGGAACTCGTCCGATCGATAAAGCACTATTACTATTGGTTACTTCTCTATCCGATCGCTTTTACCAGATCCTGCCTTCGTGGATTTTTCAGGCCAGCGCTCGTGGAAACTTTTAGTAGCCTGCGTGCCATAAAATGATATATACCGATACGACACGTCGACTGTCGGAGAAACGTTATACGTTTCCGGGTATTTCGACGGCCACAAATACTTCCCACAAAGTTCCAAACTTATTTTGAAATATCTTCACCGACACGTGGGACGAGAATTTTACACTATAGTTTATTTATAAAGTAGTTCGCGGAACTCCTATATGACAGTACTGGTTCAAAGGTTTTATCATACTAAATTCCATTACAGCACATTAATCTACAGAAGCCTAAATTAATAGTAACAATACAAAATCATTTTTTCCTTTAAACGAATCGTTCATTCGCCATATTTTCCAACCAACGATTTCTCTTACGCACGCCACAGTGTCCGGCATTGTAATATATATCACAAGGCAGTCTGAACTTCCTCGAGTATCCACCGTGCTGCCCACCTCTGGATCGCCATCCTGGTCGCCGTTTCCGTGCCGTTCCTTCTTTTTCCCCTTACGCCGGGACAGCGAGCATCGTTCACGGTCTGAGGAGCCGTGCTCCAGGGTAATTTCCCAAGGTCCGCACCGTAATCTCGCACCCGCTCCTTATCCGCGTAATTTGCGTGCGTTGCTCGTTTTATGATTAGGTACCCCGGGTGCGTGGTTTCAGCGGGAAGACGGTATTTGGCCTTTTCCCTCGGCCGGCAATTCCGCGGTGGACATAATCTCAGGCGGCAGGGTAATACGCCGCGGATACGTAATTTCGGCTCGAGCGTTGCAATAACCGAAGGCGGGTTATTTGGTAAGCAGGCCAATGCGCAAACGTGCCCGTAGCCGGTGACGTGCACGAGTTGCATCCCAACGAGCGCGGAGGGGCCACCACCGCCTGAGCCGCGACGATTTGATTCGCGTACGGCACGGCCGTATGCAAGGCGTGGCTAAAAAGAAACGAGAATAGTTTTACCCGCCGACTCCTCGCTGCCGCGCGCGATATTCGCGTCGCGTTGCAATGCGCCTTCCCTGCTGCGCCTTGAGCCCTTTTCCTTTACCCGCGATCGGCCGTGATTTGGTACGGGATCGGGGTGAATCGAGAAGAATAGAGGAGAGTCGTGGAGAGAGGAGCGGAGCGATGGGAAATATTCTTCTTTTTAAATGCACCGCCATTGTAGGACGCCCTTCTCGGAGACCTCCTCGCCACTCGAGTAGTTGCGTCGCGATTGCGTTGGTTTGATATTTCTCATGCGAGCGACGCTCGAATAATGCAATCGTAGGATCGATCGAATGTTTTGAAGGAGGTCGGTGGTTTAGTGTTTTTTCTTCTTCTAGGGTAATTAAGGTAGGAGGAAAGAGCAGCGATGGAACGCTTAATCGTTAGGGTTACACCTGTGGTGTAAGTAGCTTGATACTTCTTCTATGGAACTTTTTTATTTTCTAGAGGTATGTTGAATAGCGATTTCAGAAGGGTACTTTCCATGGTTCCTGGAGTTGAATATATGCGAAAGAAGGAATGTTTTTATAAATGATCGTCGATGTTAGGTTACGAGTTGTGTGCGCCGTGGACAGTGGTGCGCACGCAGACGTATTAGCGCGTGCGAGAGGAAGTTTGGTCACGTATTTACGCGCGCTGTAAACTTTCGGACGCGTGGAGAAATCTTTATCGCGGAGACTGTTCTCTCTTCTACAAACTTCCTGACTCCCGTCGCCCTTTCGAGGCACGGATACTGCTCGTAGATTTATGGTGGCGATCGTGTCAATTAAAAGCCGCTGCTTCGCGCCCCACGAGCACAATTGTATACAGAATAGGAAATTAGAAATGCGAGATTACGGATAAAAAACGATTGAATCAAGTACTTCTTCCGGGTGCGTAAAGAATCTTTGATACGTCATGCCTCGTGATTCTTGTATCTGTGTTTTACCGATTCTTGTAGCTGCGTTTTATCGCCATTGTAATATCGAGAATGGCATAAGAGTAAAGATGTTTATAATTTGATAAAGATACATTTCACCACCAAGACCAAAACGTTTTCCTTCGTCTGCTTTTAATTATGAAGATATCTATCTTTCAATATTACATCTTATTAACGAGTAATTGATTTATGGCATTATAACACTTCTAAGAAAGGTTTATCTATATTTGTACGCATTCGCCTAGACGCTTATTAATCTAATCACAAAACGCGCATTTTAAATCACTACAGCATTACAGCGGTCTTATTAATTTTAATGGTCTTATCAATTCTAAATCCACCATCTAGTTTCTCCGACTTACAATCACAGTCGACGGAACGACATCGTGTATGAAAAAGCTAACAATTCTTTGCCACCAGTGCATTGACTCGAAATAATCAAGGTTTACTAAATTGAAGAATTAAATCAAATTGAAAATCAGAAATGTAAAACGTTAAATTAAGCCACACATGAAAAAAAAAAAGGCGTGGAAAAAATTACTCGCTGTCATAACTGAACCTGGTCGCGAGCTATAAACTTAGCAGTGCCTACGTGTAGGTTAACAAACAAGAAAAAACCTCGATCGAAAAATAACACAGAAACACACGCGCGGATAAATCAGAATGGCGACAGTGAAGTGCACGCACTCTGTGGAGGAGCAAGATCATCGTCGATATCTCGCGACGATAAAAACCGATCGTGCGACGGAGCGTAAATCACGACGGCCAGTTTTTTTCATCCTCCGTACAGGCCTAGTTCTGCGGTTCCCCCGTGGCTAGGTTCTACGTAGTAGCCGCGGATGATATATTTTTCTTCGCGTGCCGTATTACCGTGTAAACCCAATAAAGAGCCGCGAACGAGCGGCCACACACGACGCCGGCGAGTATCTTCCCGGATCGCAAAGCGCACCGAAACGAGATCGTTCTCTCTCGCCGCGTCGTTTCGGGCCGGACAATAAAGGGATTCCGGCGATCGAGCGTAGAGGAACGTTTCCACGAGACCGGCCGGCTGGCAAACAAACGAGGCCAGAATTTTCTCCTTTATAACCGCGGCAGAGCAGTTCACTTCGCGGAAGCCGCCGCTTATCGGCGCTGCCGCTTCGTCTTCTTCGCCTGGATCAACAAACAGCCAGTGTCAGCCGGTGTCATCGCGTCTGCTGCAGGCCTCCGCACTCCGCTGTTTCTTTTCCTCGCCATTGCCAGCGCGCCAACGCGGAAAAGCCCGGCCGATATTGCGGGTACAGTAAGGTCTCTGTTAGCGCTGCTCTCCCGAGTGCGTAGCCCTGCTCCTAGGCCTGTTGGTATTTTCCTTGGATCAGGCCGATCGTCTGATGTGGCACAGGATGTGATATCCTGTCGAGTCGCTTTGAGAATGGTTCACGGATTGGCAGTGTTTAACGCAATGATAAAACGTTTGTACGGAAATTAAATGTCTTAGTATGAGTGAAAACGTGGTCTTGTCGAGGAATTTAGTTTGCCAGGTGTGTGGGTGGTAGAAACATATTCGTGTATGTCTGACATTTTGCCTCTCTATGTCGAAGTCTAGGTTGCGGGTAATAAAAAGAAATCCGTGACGTTTCGGCTACTGTGTCAAATAAATTATTTTAATTGATGATTAAGAGCATTGATTGATTAATTTTTATATGTACCACTGTGCGTGGTTTTATGTTAGATGTAATTGTTAAGGAAAGAGTGTGGACAAAAATTAGACTATTGGGTTGCTGAATCGTTTTCGCTTTCCAGGCGTCTGTTGTGCTTCTGATTTCTTTTCACACTTTTTCCTTACTATTATATCTAATATGAGATAACGTATAATGGTTAAAATTTGTTTTACTTAAAAGTAAAGTTAATACTGCTCGTACTCATCGATTGAAATATTGAATTATCGTGTATGAACTCTGACTAGCGAACATATTCACATATATAAATAAAACTTTTTTTTTATGTGAAATTAATTACTTACTATTTATTAAATACGTATATGTAGTCGTAATTATATCGTGTTTGTTCTCATCCTAATCGGCAAAAAAAAAATTAAATGGAAGAAGTTGATTATAATATTTTTTAGGCTGGTTTTTTGATGTCTGGCTTCCCGCGTCTTCTGCTTAACCTCTCGCTTTTGTCTGCTGCTCCCTGTATTTGGAAAATGGCGTTGCCTTAATTTTTTGAAAATTTGGGATTTTATCTGGGCAACACTGAAGAAAACATTGATAGCTCATTTTTAAAAATAGCTCCAATATTTTCAATAGCACTGTTTATTCGCTGTTATCGATATTGTTCTATAGTATACTACAACATGTACATACATTTCTGATAATTAAATCAAATCTAATAGTTTTTAGGTTGCCTTTTTAATTCACTATTCTAAAATTTTGTTTGGACATCAAACATTCTTGGAACTATTCCATCAAAACAGGTCGTTACTAAATCTATCAGAAACATCGCCTTAAAATGTGTACGGGGTAAAATTGGATCTTATAGAACGGTAGTAAATTAACGGCAGTAGTTACATCACCGGATTCTAACGCGTTATGCGCCTATCGGTGGATCATTCCTGTGTCGTAAGAATGCTATTTTAGTGGGCATAAAATTACTTTATGGGACCTTCGTTCACGCCGGCAAGTTGCGGTGTAAAAGATATATATTCTTACGAAGAAACCTTAGTTTTTTTATGACAGTCCTCGACACGTCCGCTAAAGGAAACGACAATTATTTTCTCGATCGTTTATTCTTCCGTTAGAAACGTTTTAGCCAAGCTTACGTAGTGTTTCAGGCGCAATTCGTATACAGTAAAACGACATCAATCCGCGTAAAGTTCAACCACTTTTCAGTCGCAGCTGTTACTTAAAGTAGTTTTCTTTACGAAGGACATTTTTCACAATTTCATCGATTTCCACAATTAACATCACCGCCTAAATATTATTGATTTCATTCGAGACGCGTCCTTTCAAGACGAACTTTCCATTCACAGTATCCGAATTTCTTCTTCTAAAATGAAAAATTAAAAAATAATCGTACCTCACCTCTTATAAAAATCGAGAGACACGTTTCATAAGCAAATTGTACCAACGCGGGGAGACATAAAAACCCAAAACAAGTCCGAGAGTGACCAATAATCAGGGCACGAAGCGCGTTACAGCAGACATCCACGCAATGAAGCAAGACATCTCCGGCCCAGCGAACAGATTAAAAACCAATACAATTAGCACGTGGCCGGGTAAAGGGGCGATCCTTGATCCCACTCGCCTTCATTTATTACTACTTTCTATAAACCAGCGCGGCTTATGCGCCTCTATTCTCCTGGGAAGCAGAAGCAGCATCGTCGTCGCGCGATCGCACGTCGCCATCGACAAAACGTGTAACGAGCGGGAGATTTCACGCATGTGCACCCCCGGATTAAACGTCTGGCACACTCCAGGCAGAGCGGATATGGGCTAACCCGCGTACCGTAATAATAACACGCGAGGCGACCATGGCGGGTGGCCGCCGCGGTTTTGATTTTCGACAATGGGTTCCGGCCCACGAGTGGAGGGGGGCTCCGTGCCAGGGGGTCGGCTGTAAAGTGCACAATATCGTCAAATTTCATTATCGACACAATAATGCCGGCTTAATTCGCCGAGAAGGAAGAGGCGGCCGTGCTTTGCCCCGCTTTGCGCTGCTCGCTTCGTTCAATGCCCCGCTCCCTATGACGTCCCGGGGGATATACGTGGCTCACATGTGGAGCAGCTTGAAGGACGAAGGCCGATCCGAGGAATGCCGTTGACGGCTCCGTACCGACTTTTTGTTATGCTAAGTGCAGCCCTTGTTGGGGAGGATGGCAACCGAAAATTTGATCGACGAATGGTTAATCGTATGTATCGCGAGCTCGAGATGACTTATTTGGCCCCCTCGACACTCGAACGAAGCCGCGCTCGGTTTTTCGCACGGAATTGTGTCGGCGTGATTAGGAAACAAGTGAGATCTTGAAGCGTAAATAAATGCTGTTGTAATTATATCGTATTTTTCGGGTTTATGCAGGAAAATAACGCTGATTCGAGATAGTGTTGGAGGTAAGGTTTAAGTGGAAACAGGATTTTGATCGAAGGATGAATATTTGTGTTGGCGAATTAAGAAATGGTAGACATTTTTGTTAGGGGGCTAAGCGGGCTTTTGAGTATTCAGCGCTTTGCACTTTAAGTATTTAGCTCTTTGTTATTTATGTAATTCTCAGCAACTCCGCGATGTATGCGCATAATTAGCGATGCGATAGTTTGTTCTACCCTACGACAGCTCGTTATGCATTTCACGGAATCGTTTAGGCGTGATTTAGGTTAGACACAGAGACGCCGAAGATGCGGCCAATCATCAAAAGGCGACCCGTGTGTCGTTCGGTCTCTAGGTTAATTTTGCTCGTTGATTTCTCGGAATCTTATTCACATGGAAACTCGCGAAAGGAGGTTGCAAACCACGATCTAATTCCGTTTTCCTTCTATACCATTCCCGATGCAAGGTCCTATTGATACTCCAAATGTTTATGAAGCTAACAGAGACTTTGTTGATCTACAAATATATAAAACTCCAACGGGCTGTTATTCGTTTAAACGTTCGCCAACTCATTTTCTTCGTACGTGCTTCAAGAACTTAACTTATGCGCAGTGTAATGTATCGATAAAAACAAAAAGTAATGTTGCGCTTGTAAGTAATCGCTAAAACTTATCATACAGCCGCATACAAATTTTACCAGTAATTGTTCCTCGCACATTCCTAAATCATCCAACACTCAACACGAGTTCTCATCAATGGTATATTATCAGTCGCACGTATAATCAATCGCTTGAAGAATATATTATCAATCGCATCAGGGTCAAAAGTTGTACTATCTAAAAATCGAGTCGTTACTCGAGCGACTGTTAGAAGTGGCGCGGCACGGGGACTGTTACGACATAGCAGGGGTTAGGGGGAATCAAAATGGAGCCATGAGGCTCGAGGTAGTTACATCCTCCAAGAGACTGAGAATCTCTGAAAGGCCGATTTACCTCGCCCCTATAAGGGGAAAGGAGGAAAATCTCCAGTCAGCTGCTTTCTTTGCAAATTTCGGCCGTGAGGATCGACCGACGATGGCTGGGGCCGCCAGAAAGGGGACCGTTTTGCCGTTTTAAATCGATTTACCCGGGTTTTTTCTTATGGAGCAGGTAAGCCGCATTCCGCCGTTTGCCCCGTCGTCGTGGCTTCCGTCTCGCTCTTTTTACGTTTCACAATAAGAAGAGGAAGAGCGCACGATAGGACGGATCTCAACTGCGAAGGGATGGCTAATTCTGTACGCAAACACGCCGCTACCGCGCTATCGGGAAGATGTTTAATGTTTCGGACTGTTTGGGAATAATATTTACACGAGGCGCGCGCAGGACCTTGGATGGCCGCTTCCGGTTTACACGGGAGCACCTCGATCGGTTTTATTCGATCGAGCGAACATTCAAATAGTGTCGTTCGCGCCTACGATCCCGAATTCGTTAAATTTCGATACGCGCGCTGCGAAGTGCCTCTCATTGGCTGCGCGGTACAGAGGAGAGAATCCGTGTTACACGAGTCAAAACTGGTGTGATCGGTCCATCAAACGTCGTACATCCTAAGTCACGGAGACACGTGTGATCAGCGCACTTTTTATACAAGCCTGCGATTAGTCATTCTCTCTCATCTATTATTACACGGTAGTTCTCTCCTGAACGTAGATCAAATCCTTTAACCGGCAAGATCGCGTATTTTCTTTAACCGCCTAACGTTTCACGCTCTAATACGCGTGCTTCATTATAAAAGAGCTCTCCAAACTCCAAACGAGACTGGATATTACGTTCGAGCCGATCGAGGAAACCGTGCCGTGAAAGGGTTGCAACAATAATTCCACGCAACTCGGTGGCAAGGTATCGTTAAAATTTCCATCCGATATTTACGACTTCCTGCTTTCTACGGGCACGAAGGAGAGGGGAGGAGGGGGAAAGAATAAGGGGAAAAAATGGACTTTCGCGATGCCAAGGAACGAGGTATGAATACAAGCCAACGTGTCACTCGTAGATGCTCTGCGTAAGGCCAACCTTCGCCTATGGAAGCGGAGCCCGCACGCGAGGTAATGGTCGCACGGGGCAATTACCCGGCGTGACTTGCATTCTGCACCCCACGCCGCGGTGACCTGGTAGTCCTCTTGCGTCCTCCACCTTCGTCGTTACCACGGCGCTTCGCCGGGCATGAATTTTCGCAGTCACCCCGAGATACGTTCGTCGATTTTGCCCTCCTCCGATCGATGCGTTCCGTAAATCGACGGTGAATAGCGATCGTCGCTCTGCTCCCCAAGCCGCATCCTTTGAATTCGTAAACCCACGATGCCAGTCACGCGCGCCACTTTGGAAAGCCGAAAGACTAACGCTTTCTCCCTCTCCCTCCCTCTCTGCCTCTCTGCCGCCGAGTGTTTTAACATTACTCTTGTATGTTAATGCACCTTTGGTGCGGCAGCCGGCGGAGATTCGTCTACATTGCGAGTTACATAATCGTTCAGGAAGGATCTAACGGCAGCGAAGATTTAGTGTCTGCTTGTAAATCGTGGATCTCGCGCGTGCTTTGTCGGTGTTATTACAATGAGGGAGGTGTAACCGTTGCTTGCTACTTTACACCGCTTTATTATTTTATTCGATTTGAGATAGTCGGGGAGTCAAGATCTTCGTGCTTTGCTAGTTAAATGCGGTTTATCTGGAGATATTGTTGGAGTTGCACGCAGCTTTGTATGGAATATTTTTAACCCGGGTTCGGGTCTCGGTTCAGTTGCCCAATGCTCCGATTTTTTCTACGCTTTACTTCTTTCACGGTTTTTCTCCACCTTAATTTCATTACTTCTCTAATACTAATTATCTATTTACTGATTTCTAAATTCTCTAATACCAATTCTATTTATTTCTCTCCCCTTTAATCAGTTGGGCTACATAGCAGTGGACAAAATTCTTTTCCAAATGCGAATGTCGATTTGATAAACAGAACCTTAACGCCAGAAGATCAAATGGAGAATTACTACAAAGAAAGTATACAAATGAGTGTTTGCCACGATCATTATCATATATTATTCGAAACATTTCAAAATTCATACAGCACCGCGTGAGATCGTTTCACGATGTTACGCCGGTTACGGCTGATAGTAAACGAACCAATCGATATCGAGTGAAATTATCCTCTGACGGAACCGCGTTCCAAACGTACCTTCGTTGCTTTCCTCGAGCCGTGGACACATAATAAATCCCGATCATGATTCACATCGCCGTTATGCTAATCGAATTCTAAGAGGTCCGCGGAATTACTTTCGATCGGTTTACGGCGAAAACGTCGCCTCTCTCGTATCCGAAGGGACGATGGAAAAAAGTATGCTTAAGAGTGACACTCTGTGCTTACGTCCGAGGAACGAGGCCTCGTAAAGTTTATCGTTGCCGAAGCAGGAGGGGGGGAGGAAATCTCTCTCTCTCTCTCTCTCTCTCTCTCTCTCAATCCCTCTTTCGCAGGAGGATTGTCAAAATAGCCGATCTTTATGTCGCTTTTATAGCCGCTCACTCGCGGTCGTTACGAGCGTGAAATCCAAGCTCTTCCGGGGACAACGGAGGCGGCCTCCTTCTCTTTCGGATTTTTTCCAAAATTCGTGCTACCACGAGCGAGTGCACCGCCTGAGGACCCTCTCGAGGGCAGGCCGTAGGGGGATGCGGAGGGAGCCTGAAACACATGGCGCGCAAACGACCGGCCGGAGAAAGACTTTTACCCCACGGGGGGCCCACGTGGCTTTTCAACGGCGTGTGCACCGTCCCACGAACCCACCTCCGGGGGTTTCTGGTTACGGTTCCCCCGGAGGAAGGGAAAAAAGAGGGAAAATATTCTGGGGACCGCGTGTAACAATATACAGAGACTTTGACGAGAATTCCGGTGACGGCTTGAGGTCAATTAGACTCGATGCTGCGGAGTTTCGAGAGGTACGTCGAAGGCGCGCGGGAATCCTTGCGCTCTGGCAGGGCTTCGAGAAAGTCGGAGGCACTCGGAGGGTTTTTCGAAATTCTGTAATTCGAGGTCGGCCGGCCATGGGAGTGGCCCAAAGGGAGAAAAGGTCTAGTTGCATTTCTAGGAAAGGAGATGGGAAAATGTTCCACGGCTCTTACCGTCGAATAAGATAAACAAACTCGATAACCGCCACACTGGTGCGCTTTGGGAAACGTTATTTATGGTCGATCATTGTGGAGATATTTTGGGGTGGCGCTGCGGTTCGGGACCGACGCAAATTTGACGCTTAAGGGCACGTTTGTATCATTCAAGGTACGTCAGGATGTACGAGTAGCATTGTAGAATGTTAACAGTAATGTCCACGATAAAGATGAACTGATGATGAGCCATATGAATGGATTATAAAAAGGAACAGAAGGTTCGTATTTTCAAAATGGTTATAATTAGGCGCCGTACTCTTCGTAAAAGAATATTAAATATGTTTGCATTAGCCCTAAATTTGAACAGCACATTAGCGAATAAAAATACGAAGAATAATGAACGAGATAAAGCTGAATAAAAATGCAGAACATTTAAAAACAAATATTACAAAAAAAGGGTGAGAGTGAGTTGGTATTGTTGTTTTGAAAACTACCATATATCATTTTAATAGTGTTCAAATGTAAGGTCATTTTTAACCCTTTATCTTAACAGGGCGAAACTTTTCTTTAAAATCCCTGCACGAGTCTCGTGTAGTTTCATCCATCCTCACTATTGTCTTATTCATTTTCAAAGCATGCCCGAAGGTTCTACCACCCATCGGAGGGCACGTGGCTAACCTGCAATTATTACGCGCGGTTCCCTTTAGGACCGAACCATAAAAAATCCCGCCTGCTATCGAGAGGCAAGGAAACGGTCTAATTTTCGACAAATGACACACGGTGCTACTTTTTCCCCGTGCCCTTCCGCATGGGTAGCACCTCGTTGTGCCGCTTTTTTGTCATCCCAGAGGCAAGCCGACCTGTTATTATCGCGTGACGGTCTACCAACGGGAACATAAAGCTGTCTGAAGCTTCTACCTCCTAACGGAGCTTCCGAGAGGACGAGAAACATAAAATTCTGTGATTATAAATTCCTTCGGTGAAAGACAATTAGCTGAATCCTCTTGGCGTACGTTGTCGTATACCTCATGCAAAAAAGTTATTGAAGAACACCGAAGGAATAGAAAGTATATTTATTTTCAATCAGTGCGATTCTATGTAGCTCCATGGTAAAGGAAAAACCTCGTCTTATTCTACATTGTATAGTAATATGTACGGACAGACACAAAATGTGATAGACAAACGCAAACAATTGAAACTAATTTCTTGCTACAAGGATCGATCGCCTCGCCATAAGAAGAAAGTGTGTTAACACTAAACCTATCGAAATGGTTAGAATGATCGGTCAGTCGTTTCTTAGAAAAATTGCTGTGCTTCGTAGGGGGGCATTTTTTGAGATTTTACATGATTTTATCCCAGTGCGTGAATCGTTATATCGACCTATTCATATTTCTCCTTAGCAATATTGTTTACGATGAATATGCGTGGTATACATGAATATGTTCGAAAAGTGGCTAGTAGGTTTAGTGTCAAATAGCAAAGAAAATCTACTCTGATGGACACGCTTTACAAAAGGCCCATGCGTGATATCAATTAAGCACAGTGAGTAGATCAGGTGGGTCGAACAGGGTGGCCCAGGAGATCTCCTCCTCCTTAGTGTATACTGTAAACACAGAAGGTGGATAAGATCCGGCACGAGACTGGTGGTAAGCAGGTGTTCACGACTTTCATTAAACTCTCTTTAACTCCCCTTACTTCTCGAAACTGGCCACGTCTTAAATTTCGTGCTGGAGTCACGTCATTTTTTTCCCATCGCCGTACGAAATATCCGGCCTCTCCCCTCATCCCCCGGAACCTTCTTTTCCCTTAAGCACATTTTTTTTCGCGGTGCGTGAACGCGGCAGAAGGTGCCTCCGTTGGCGGACGTTTGTCTACTGTACGGTCGGTCGTAAAGACTTGGTCGATTACTTGCGTAAATCTTCGATTAAAAGGGAATGGCGAAGTTTTATGTTCATACACAGCTAGGGGATAGTATAGGATCTAGAAGGAAGATCTTGATGGCAGGTCATGCGAGGATAACGTGCGCTGCGTTGGCATCGAATAAAAGCTGAAAATCTCTTGCTATATTTTATTAAGATGCATGAAATACATTCTCAAGATTTAAGGAGGAACCGAAAGGTCGCGAATTGTTTACTGTAATTTAATTGTAATTTAACAAATTGTGAAGGAGCAGGTTGGTAGAAGACTACATCTTGGATACCTGTCGATGGATATCATTGTGATTAGATATATCGTGCTACCATAAATAAACTAATACGTTCAGACGATGAATAATACGGTTAGTAGAAATATATTGTATCGCATATGTGATAAGAGAAATGTGAAACTTTGTATATAATTACGGTTAATTAATTTATATCCTACTGGTCGCGTCTTTGTCGTATACAAGGATGGTACATATTCTCCATCAACTTTGAGATCCCACGCTTCCTGTATCTTCAAACATATATCATTGCTCACACGAATATTATTATTTTTTTACGTAAACACCGTTCAGCGTTATTTATATATTTGGGGAAGAATTAAGGGCTTGATCGTAATTATATTTCTGACTATCATACATCCATTTTGATTATTATTCGAAGTAACTTAAATCTTCTGCGTGCAGTAATTATATCGTCGGTTATCAGTACCGGTGCACATGGACAATTTCGCAGGTTTGTAGGCTTTACTGCCTCCTGTTCCTTTTATACACCAGCAAGGCTCATAAATGGGAGCTGGTTTGGGTTTGTCCCTGCTCGTTTGCCGATAAGAAGACGAAGGTCAGGGTGGACAGCTTTCCGCACTACGCTAATCGAGAATTAATTAAAGTTTATGCCGCGCCGTAAATGCTCCTGCTCTCGGGGAAGGGGACAGGTGTTTCTTTATTCCCTCACACTAGCCTGGTAACCATCTTCGCGAAGAAAGGAACTTGCTCATCGCTTTCGCCTCCCTCGATCTCCGAGATCGCCTCTGCGCATGCGCGTGCCAATCGTGAGATACGAGGGCCGAAGCGCCGCTTTTCTTAAATATTAAGGAAAATGAGGTGGGGAGGCGCAACAGGTTGATCGATAGGCGCGCATTATCATCTCCCGAGACACAAAAGGCGGGAAGGACCGCTTCATCCGTCGTTTCGCGCATTTCGCTTGGATTAACGATGGGAAAAGATAGGAATAGCGCCGCTGGAAGGAAGAAATTACCTCTATTAATACCTTAAATGTCATTCGCGGACAGTTACGTAAGAATCGCGGCCCCGGCCTCTTTAATCGTTCCTCGCCGGATACTCGCTCGCAACTTCCCCCCGGACCCCTGATAGATGTGACCTCTCGGTGTATTTATTTATATTTTTCCAATGTTTGCGCGATCAAAGCGCGGAGATGGTACGGATGTGCCACGTGTTATTTCGCGGCCCCACTCGCCATTTATAGCCGCGGATTGACATTTGTCCGCGGCGATTAATAACTCTCGCGTCCGTAATCGTTTCTTTCGCCAGCCGACGACGGTTCATCATTGACGCGCGTAATTAATATTTCCATAAGTACGATAATATTATTCCACGAGGGTGATTAATGCAGGATCCTGTCGCGTTCCGAAATACGCGGCTACTTTTGAGCGAGGAACTGAAGTAGCGGAACGATCATCGATATCGCTATCCGGCTAGCCGGTCGAAGGAGCATAAGGCTTTGTTTGGTCGTTAAATCCTCCCCAGCATCTGCCAAATGTCGCCAAAGCTCCAATGGCGCTCACAAAGTGTTCCGACATTCGCGCCAGTTTGCACGTGGCTTTGGGCTCGTTAACGGTTCCGGGAGATTTTCGAGCCGGCAATACGCGCCTATCGTCTCCCTTTTAGTTCTTCTGCCGACGTTCGAGCGTGTTTATCGGGAGCTGCGAGCGGCGGTTACATCGCGGCTGTTTGCTCGCAGGGGGAAAAGCAAGAGGGGGCGAAACATTTCTCCCGACTATGTGTCTTCGGATTATGAGCCGCTGCAACCGTATTTACGGTGAGGATACGACCGCCGGTGATAAGGGATTGCGCAAGTTTAGCGCGGTAGCGACTCTAGTTTAATCCGCCGTATGTAAACGAGCCATGTGGCCCGTCGCGGTCGGTGGAAAGTTGTCCGAAGCCTAGTCAGGCACAGCTACGTGACTCCTCGTGCCACTGTCAAGAGCTTTTAAGCTTATACCCGTCTGTACGAATTCGAACGTGGCAAATTTCCATTCCCTGACCGACGTCGAACGTCGATCATTCTCTAGACCCTTGCTGTTCGTGAAGATTTTATAAACGTCGGACTTGTACTTTCTTCCGCATTTAATCAGCGGCTGTTTATTATTAGAATAAAAGTGGACAGTTCGTTATCCTGCTTACGGCAGTTGTAAGGAATAGAAACGATAAAACAGCAGGGATACTTAAGAGCCTTCGGAAAGCTGTTTAAATTATTACACAGGGGGCAATAATATAAAATCGATGAATATTTAGTCTCAAGGAATTACGCGTGATCCCAGTGACGGTAGGACAAGCACCGCTCGTTACTGCTCGTTTTACATCAAGTATCACGCAGCGTCGTCTTAACGGCACGTGGAGCCCGAAACCTAATCGAAATCAAAATACACCGCTCGTTATCGCGCGTCAGAGACGTAGCGTAGACTCCTACATTATGGATATTATTAGAAAAAAAACGAGGATATAAGGAATATCCATAAATAACTGCCTCATGAGAAACAATTTGTATGAAAATCCCGAATGTATTTTTTTTTTAGAAAACATCGGATAATTGGGTACATCCAATTATACTCGGTGTACAAGACTTGTGCTTGATAAATCGCTACCTCGTTCATCTCCAACCCAACCAATAGACCCGCAGTACCTTCCGTACAAACATCAGCGTCCTTCGATGACCTCTGAGCATACCATCCCCGTACCACGTAACACAAGCGCCCTCGCCTCGACGTTCAAAAGCCACAAACTACATTCGTACATACACATACGATCCGCTATAAGTATTTCCAGTGCCAATCCTAACCTCATTGGGACCTCGAGCGTTACCTCGACCGTCCTTCGCATAACCGCGCGGTGGCTATTACGCGGCGTGAAAAAAGCACACGACGAGTCGCGGAAGCTCGAAGGGGATCACGTAATAGAAGCGCCCTCGCCTGGACGCTCAAGAGACACAGAACCGCATTAACGATCCGCCATAAGTATTTCCAGTGCCAATCCTAACCTCATTGGGACCTCGAGCGTTACCTCGGCCGTTCCTCGCATAACCGCGCGGGGGCTATTACGTAGCGTGAAAAAAGCACACGACGAGTCGCGGAAGCTCGAAGGAGATCGAGCAGGGACGAGGAAGAAGGTCCAGGGCCGAGAAAGCGAGAGAAACGGGGACGGGTTGGCGCGTCGCGAGCGTAACCGGCATTCTCAGTTAAGTGGGAATGGGCGACGGTTCGTTAGGCAGAGCAGTTTTTCAGGGTTCGCCCGGAGGAGTTTTTCGAGGCAGCTGCAGGGCGAGAAGGAGGTCGGAAAGAAGGGGCACCATCGGACTGGCCTCTTCCTCTCGCTCTCTCCTTCCTCCCCCCTACCCCGCCTCCACTGGGCCGACATATGGACGCACACGAAGAACGCCTCCTCCGGTACACGCGAAAAAGGCCCCGGGAATCGTCTTCGAGATTCGCTTCCCTCGTTAAACCAACGAGAGACTTTGCATACCGCACAGCGAGGCTGGTCCGCCTCCTACTATCCTACGAGCACACGGTACTCCTGGCCTTCCATCTCTCGCCCGGTCTTTCTCTATCCCGAAGCCACTTCGCGGTTTGTCCTGCAAAACTGGACGCGACTAACGAGACTCCCGAGGAAGTCTTTCCCGGGAGGTCAGAGGCCAATTTCCCGGTAAATTCACCGACGTTTACGGTTATATTAAATAGATTCGAGTAAACAACTCGGGTCTTTATCCCAACCGTGTCTTATAAGGTGGACAGCGTCAGCGGTATATCTATTATACAACGCCTCCTACTGCATGTCGATATACCACAAGTAAATACTACCTTCGGTGGTCCAAAATCCTCATCTTTGTGCAACACATTTTTCGCAGACGCGAACAACGACTATATATAGGGAACTGCAGTGGTGCAGAGGGTAGAGGCTCGAGTTTCCACGCTGGAGACTCCAGTTTGAATCAACCATCACTCATGGATTTTCCATGTATGTATTCATCTCTGGTTTTCCATATACTTTCTACGCGAACGTACCTTAAACAGCAGATCCTAGGTCAAGTAACCTCATCGGTCGGTACCAAAAAATAATTGAAAAAAAATCCACCTATATAAGAACAACAGGACCTTCGGGGAGACGCCGTAATTTCATATACGAGCATTACGCTTCGACCTTGCAGTTGGCTCGCCGCTTCGAAGGTGGTGTCAGGTTGATAGTTTCGCAGATTCACGTAAGGCGTTACAGGCCGTTTCGAGCGGTGTGATTGATTAACGAGAGTTACGACGGCTGAAAGTTAGCGGCGATGGTCTCGCGCGCGGTTCCCTTCAGAAGTCGAACTCGGCGGTACGTTGCGGGATGCACGTGGAATTTCAGTCGGGGAATCGAGTGCCTCGCGGCGCTCCGCCGGTTGATTCAGGCGCGTTAAGCGAGCGCATCGGTAAGTCCATAGGTAGAAATGCGTACGAATGTGTCGGCGTACGTGTACCCACCGCCCGCACACGTCACATTAGGCTCATTTTCCACACGCGGTTTTACACGCGCGGCAATTACAATAATAACAGGCCTCCGAGCCTCGTTCTGCGAGCGCGCGAGCGGTGCCTACTTACGCCCTGGCCCCGCTCGTTTTGTGAAATTGATTTAACATATTCATTAGCCTATGCAAATCCTCGAAGCGCTTCCCTGTGACTTAACGGCTCGATTTCTGCCGTTCCGACGTTACTTCGCTTCTTGCCGTGCCTCGTTGAAGCCTTTTTTGCCGATCGAAGTTTGCCGAGTGCCTCGCCTCCGCACTGACACCTCGTCGATGTCGCTCGCGATGCTTTGGGCAAATCACGGCAGACTGTCGCGCGTTGAGGATTATTTTTTAATCGGCCTACTTGTCACTTGTTCTGCAAGGATAAATCTTCCCGGTATCTGAAATTCTGCTATAGGGAGATTTATGCTTTGATTATTGCACGCTTCGGCTTATCAAGGCCAGGTCCAGCGATTTTTTCATCGATTGATGTTGATTTAAATGTAGTCTTATGCTTGATAACGGTCAATTGAAATTGATGTAATTTTTATTTATCGTAAAATTTTTTACTGTTTTGCGAATCGAAGCATAATTAATTTTGACGTATATTTCTACTTGGATACCGATGTTTTTTTGAAGATTATGTTTTTTGCTATTAGTCAGTATACGCTTTCGTTTTCTTCTGTTTACTAACATCCTTACATTTATCGTAATATTTCTGTTATTATTGGGACGAATAAGATACTTTAGAATATCTATCTGTAATGATATATTCTGCCGCGTTAGAAATACAATGATACGATCTTAGTTTTTTATATTTTAGGTGCACAACTGCGTAGCCGCCGGGTTGTCTTTCCGAAATTCGAGACTTTTTTTTACGTTACAGTACACGAGCTTGATTTTTAATAAGTTAATTTATGGATTGTTTTTTTGATCGACCACTTTCGACGAAAGGGGCAACGGTGTATGAGCTGATTTTTGGAACGGATTGCGTGATACTGGCGGTTCAAGGGAACGCCACGGGTACGGGTGCAGTTTAATCCAACGATAACTGCTCGTTTGCTCGCGAACATTTATTAAATCGTAGCAACGGGAGAAGGAATCGTAAACGATTCTTCGTGGAACTTTACGAGACTTTCTGGGAAAACACAGGAGCTGTAGGTATCATCCATCCAAGTAAATGATCTGTTTTCGGAGAGTCTTTATTTCGAAATAAAATGGCACGCTCGAGCTTCATTCTTTTCCATCCTTATACATCGATTTAGCATCGCATAACACGCTCTCCTCTACCTTCCCCCTGTGCCTTATCAACAAACTTATCCACTACTCCTCAAAGTATCTAAAACGCGTATTTCTCTTTTAATTCCTCTTCTATCAATCGCCTATCCTTTCCTCCGCGCAAGCGGTACACACTGTACTTCACCGTGGCATACGAGGCAAAAACTGCGATACACCTGCCCATTTCCGCTGTACACTCATGCACGAATCCTAGCGGAATGCACATTAACCGGAGTGCATCGTTCACAGAAAGATAGCCTAAGCCATGCTTAAAACATACGAGAAAGTCTGAGTCTGGCTAGAATTCGTTGAATCAAACATCCTAGCTTCCAGAACCGAGACAATCAACTCTGAGGACACACCAGCGCCTCTCGTTGCGAACATTCGACGATTCCCTCGTCCGCTTTCTCAATCGCGCGCCCAAGCCAGAGCACCGCGGCATTTCGCATGAAATCCTTCGGTCGTATTTAAACGAAGTTACGAAAGTCGAACACCTTGTCCTGGAATAGATATACGCCTGGGCGTAGCTTGATGTACGTGTCGAAACCATTATCCTGGCCGAGCGTATCATTATATCGTCGTTATGCTGGCTCGTTGTGCCGTTTACACGGCAAATCATGATGCACATGCATCTTTTCGGTAACGACCGCGCCCGATGGCGGCCAAAGGGAAAATGACCTTTATGAAAGCCGTCTGGAGCGGCGGGCTGCACTCGCTGCGCCTTGATAAAAGTGAAATTAAAACCGCTGGGCAAAAAAAGAGTCCGGCTGCTTGGCCGTTGGGCGCTTGAATCGAGGAATCGATCGTCGCAAATTGCGAGTACCGGCACGACACGGCCTGCCGCGAAGAGCTCGACTCTCATTGGACGTTCGTTCGATTTTTAACAATCGCCGGTGTATTCATTTAGCTCGGCGTATAACATTGTATCTGCTTAGCGTCGAATTCCTTAAGCGTTCGGAGAACTCTGCTACGCGTGGTGCACTTCGATCCGCAATACGTCTAATTGATATACAATTTACTATTTCACGTACTGAGAACGTGTGTAATGAATGAATATATTATACTAAAGTGGGGATCGGAAAACGCGGCTCGCGAGCTGCATGCAGGTCTTTGGTCACTCGAATGTGGCTCTACTACTAATAATGACTATGTATTATGTAATATTTTAATAATGAGAAATACTTTTTATCAATAAACGGAATTATTGTTAATTGTGATAAGTATATAATTTTTTTTTATTCGGTGTTTAAAGTCAAAGAGGCGATTACGCAGAGTTGGTACATTGGATAGTTTTTGATCGTCCATAATAATAACGCAATATTTCATAAAATATGGACTGGCTTATTTAAAGGCTTTATTTGTAGTTTATGTGGGATATTTGTAATGCAAGAACCATAAGTTTTATGAAACAGGCTCCTGATACCCCTCTGTCACTTTGTTACGTGACTCTGTAGAGAAGAAACGGCGCAAGGAAACCGCAGGAACCATCTTCACAAAAGTTCAGTTTACAAATTTGACGCTATAGTGAAGGAAAAAAGCAATCCAGTACATGTAGAGCATCTAATCATATCTCTCAAATATTATCAGTTCCTAGTTTTTCTACAATAGATTTTTTATAAATCTCGCCCTCAAAAAAAAAACATTCTTCTAATGCCGAAATTTGGCTCGTATGACTAATAAGTTCGCCGATCACTGTACTAAACCGATGGGGTCGAATACTCGAGAGAGCAGGCCGCGCGTACGTGTACCTTTGAAAAGTGGAGTATCGCGGTTGTAAAGTCGAGGGTAAGTGGAATTCGAAAGAAACTTCCGCTGAGCGAACTGGCCGTGTAATCGCGGGAACCCTCTAGGTAAATATTCCGTCCACCCTCTGTCGTTTCCATCGTGTTCGTTCGGTTAAAAAAAGAAGAGGGAACGCAAAGCGGTATTTTGAGGAGCGAACACGCGTGGTCTCAGTACACGCAACCTCACGGACACTCGTCCTGTGTGTTACGTAATACGATGTGACCGTCATGCTCTGACGCTATTCTAAATTGACCGACGTGCGTACCCGCCGATACCTTCGAATCCGGCCGCTTTCACGATCGAAACTTTCGTCTACGCACCAACGAACCTGCGAAACTCTCACCTAGTGTCAAACCGAAAGTTTTTATTTGGAAAAAAAAGGATGGCCCCAAATTAGTTGGGAGGCAAAAGCAACCGAACTCGGTACTTGAATTTCAATTTACATTTGTATTTTGAAATTGGCGGTATATACTGATATATCTATGATTCTGTATAAACATAACGTGAGCAGGGAAAGGTGTTTAAGAAAATGTTATAGCGGATGAGCATTGTATATTTCTATATTTGACTAAAAATTACTGATAAATTTAAAGAACATTGGAATGTGATTTTTATTAATACTTGTCTTTATATTATAAAAAATCAGGCGTTAACCTTCTTCATCCTAATACTTATACATATATTAGAGTACCATATTATTCATGATTAGTAGAATGTTGCCTTATTTATATTACGATATTAGTGCCAAGACAAGACCAACGGATTAGGCGTTAAAAAAACTAAACAGCACTTATGGTGTCGACAACTTATGCTTTTACATTTACGCATTCGTATTTGAAAGCGAGTATAATGTTTAAACCTTTAAATGCGTATGATGTACAGAATTCTACGAATATTGCTACCCGTATCCGCAACTGTTTCGGAACGGGTACTATGAAGTTCCAGAAGGCTACCGTTTAGAGTCAAAAACCAGGAGAAGGAAGATCTGTAATATTTGCAAGGATGTAAACCCGTTCGTGTATCGCGTACTATATCTACAATGCTGCAATTATAAACCATTCAGGCTGCCGAGCGTGCGTGCCTACAAACAGTTAACATCGGAGCGACGTTTCGCGAGAAGAAAGAGAGAGAAGCGTGTGGAAATGGAGGCGCGCACGATATTATTAAGATAAAAATCCACAAACGGAAAGCTTAATGTCATCGCGTACTTGGCGCAACGATTTTCTAACGTTCTATCGCGTGGAACCTGCTCTTTCCGCCCCTCTCTCTCTCTCTCTCTCTCTCTCTCTCTCTCTCTCTCTCTCTCTCTCTCTCCTTATTCTTCTTCTTTTCCACTCACTTGTTCGTACAATTGTGAAGGCTACTTTTAATCCTTAGTTCTTTATGGGAATTTTGTAATTGATATTTTTGACAAAAGCGCGGGTGTTTTTCTTTTATGTACCTAAAAAAGTGTTTTCGATTGGCACGTATATTTTTTAAGGTATAAACTTAATGTGCAAAAATTATGATTACCTCTCGAGAAATGAAGAAGCTGTTACCGCGAATCACGTTTCTTCGAACACCTTTCACCACTATAATCCCGCGGCCTTCTTTCGTGCGAGAAGGAGTAAAGCGAAAATATTAATGGAAAACAAATTACCACCGGAATGTCCAGGTGGCAGGACTACGGGTTTGAGAACGCAATACATTACCTTCAAACCGCTCGGTATTTCCTGTTTTTATTTCTGCTGGTTATCGCTGAGTTACAAAATATTTCCGTTTCCTTTTCTGGAATTTTTAGCATTTATTATATAATTATACACCGTATTCCAAATTTCCGGTATATCATCCTTGAGCTCTTAGACTTCTTCACGGAATTTAACTGAGCAAAACAATTTCTGGAAGATATTACACTTGAGTTATTACCAAAGAGTATATTAGGTAAAGCTATCAGGATTTTTGCAGTGCGCATTACTGCAAAAAAATACAATAAACCTAAAGAATTGATCAAGAATCCAAATCTCTCGCGATGGACGTAATTCATTTCCTCGACACTAGTCATCATTTTCCACACTTTATCGTGATCTTCCCCGATACAAATCTAACCTATCGACACAATCCAAGCTCTCGTTAAAATCAATGCAACCAATCCCATTCCCATCCTCATACGCTAATACCCTTCACTCACATTTGCCACAATCAAGATTGACGAGTAATACCCCTTAACCGATCGTACAGCTAAACGCGAAGAACGGTAATTAGCAGTCCATGTACAACCAGCGAATACTCAAGATAGGGAAGATTCCGTAATTCGTGCATAATCGTTATAACCGATTCCACGCAATACACTTCGATCGGCTCGCAATGCATCGATAACCTTCCAACACGCATGGGGAATAATTATCGTCGAAGCGGCGAGTTAATCGCCGCGCATGCGCAGTCGCGTCGGAGCCGGGACACCGCCGATGGGCCGATGGAACGAAAATCATCGAGCGCCACGGAGAAACCAAGGCAGATGTTTCCCCATCTACCCGCGCAGAGGGGTGTATTTAATCAGGACCACGTCCAGGACCCCGAACGTGCTTCCTGGTCCCGAAAGATCGGCGCGTGCACTCGGCGGTCGGGGCTCCAGGTGCTGGCCAGGAGTCTGCGGAGCGCGGAGAGCGCAGCGGAACTTCAAAACACCCTTCAGCCTTCAGACGGCGTTCAATAACCGGAAGTACATCACTCGACGCATCCGCCCAACCGTCTACGTCCCCCAATTCCGTCTCGACACGGCTCGCCGTTGGTTGCCTTTCTATCTTGCCGTCGCTCGCACCTCGTTCCTCCGTTGTTTCTCTTTCTCCATTTTGGTAATCGATCACCGCGGAGTCTCTAAATATTTGAAGGACTGGATTATCATGCCTTTCGGATGCTACACGCTTCTACTAGGATTCCCCATTTTGGTGTATAAAATATTCGATATGTGTTTAGCGAGGAGCGAGGGTGTAATATGAAAACCGTGTTAACGTCATTTTTCAGGCATATTTAGGTGGATTGAATATATCCTTACAGGAAAGAAGGAGAAATATCGATAGATTTATATATTGATTCATAATGGTAGTAATGAAATTGTGAAAAATCTCAGAAAAAACGATGTCTCAAAGTTCTGCAATTTGTCAATAAAATTACTGATCGGTTCGATAGTTTTAGTATTACATTACAGTTATTTGCTTATTCTAGAAATATAGTGGTCGTTTCGTATATATAAGAATGGTTTTACTCACCGACTAGTAGGTGCCCTGAAAAAACTATTCCTATCGAGAATGTACAATGTATGGCTATACATTAAATAATGGAGTCCTATGCAACGCGCAGTTATATTTCGCCTTTCTCATCCTGCTAATAAAGAAGATTCGTCGATATATCTACGTTGTACTCCATTATCAAATAGTATTTTGTCCTTGAATGAGGTATTCAATTATAAAACGAGACACTGTTCTTTTCGCGAAGGTTTAAGACGAAGCGAAACGATTAACCGCGAGTCAATATAACAATCGCAGGTCGTACCAATTATAATAGGTAAGCGACAAATATAATCTGATAAGAAACGAGCCTTTGAAAAAAACCGCGGTTTACAATCTTCGTTGAGCACATATATGCGTATCTCGGTTACGGAGAAGTTTAATGTTGAGTGCAAATTTGGGTTCAAAGCGTAAGTAGTCCCTCACGCGTGAGTGTACATACGCGACCATAGCATCTACGATCAATGTTTTGGTCTGGCACGAGCCAGGAGAAAGGAAAGTTCCTTCGTATATAAGTGATCGTGGTCACTCTTGTACCGTTTTATCTGCCAGCCGGCAATTAAGATACACCCTGACTGGCCGCGTAACGTAGAATCGCCGTGCTATACTTTATGACCATTGTTTACACGCCGTTCTTCAATCTCGTGCGACTGTCCATAAAACCTTCCAACCGTACATCATGTCGACATCGCCTCCCGGACAACCGTCTTTTCATCGAAGGAAATCGCGCGTTCTTGCCTCCGCCACAGATTTTATGGGCGTATGGAAGTATTTCTGTAACATTTTTCCTGAAACACGCGTATGCGAGTAACAATCTAGCGATCCTGTTATCCTCGGTTCAGATGTTTGTATTCTTGTTTACTATCTCCCATAAATATTCTATAATTACAAGTGCGCAATTTCCGCTTTATACGCTTTATAGGCTTTGATAGGCGAACAAAATTGGCCGTCAAGGAACTATTATACTTGATCTACTTTGATTGCAAAACTTCATTCTGGTCGTTGGAAATATGAGATTTTTTTTTATCTTAGTTGCATTTACTTGTCCCACGTCGTTTATTGTGTAATATAATAATGAATTAAGTGAGATTTTTCACTAAATTTGGCAGTTTTATTCTCGATACAACAAGTGCACTGTTTTAGGTTGTTATAAGACTATTTTCAAATGTTATAATAATGTATATGGGTTATAGGTCAAATTTTGGGAAACGTATTCTGTTCTAATGTGGAACTGCTGAAAGCAAGGTGCTTTCCTTCTGTACATTGTTACAGAATACGTATCATTTTTAGTAAGGAGGAGCGATCGACCTTTGTGCCTGCAGTGATATACGACCACTTTCCTCGACTTGGCAGTTACGGTAGTCGGTATAGTCGATGCAACCAAGAGTATTCTCTATCTCTCTCCTCTCACATTCGTTTTTTCGTTCAGTAACATACGCGTACAAGAATCTTAATATATCTCATTGCTACTTTATTTATCGATATGACTTGCTGAATCCTTTCGTCTCAAATTAAACACGATCATTAGTTTCTTATCTTTGACGAAATTCTTGAACAGAAAGATCGTACAGTATAAATTTTTCAAAACAAAACTTTCAAGCGCATGGATAATAGACGTGAGTCCGTTGATAACTACCATCCATATAGTATATCAAGCATTTTATCTAAGCTCAGGAAAACGAAATGCAATGTTCTCTTAGAATCTTACAGTAACACCAATATTTAATCACCATTATACGCACATACACATAATACATCCGATATCAACGATTTTAAAAAATCAACTCCAGAGATAAAAGTGCGCTTCGAAGCTCTCGTCATTATATGAAAAGTAGCTTACAGGAACAAATCCAACATGTCCTCCCTGCATTCCTTCTGATCGCAGCAACTGTACAGCAGTCTTACCGCGAATCGAGGATGAGATTCGCGGATAAATCAATTTACCGTGTAAACAGGAAATTAATCCACCGCGCACACGATGTTTGCCCAATTCTCGTCGCGCAAACCAGCGACTTCCTCGTTTGGTAGCTACACGGCCGGCCACGGTAGGAAAAGATACGCAAACACACGGGCGGTGTGGTCAGCGCGGCGTAATAATAGCGTGGCATGCGAGAGAGTGTGTTGCGTGTTCCGAATGACAGACGTAAGGACAGGAGGTGAGCGAGAAAGCGGCAACCCCTGCCTCTCGGCGTCCTCCTTGCCGACACTCCCTTTTTAAAAAGCATTTCCTCCTAACGACCGTGGCTGCTTTCTGCTCGTTGTGGTGCGCATAATGCCGGCCGTTCGCCGGGACAAATCGAACTTGAGAACATTTTCGCGGTTCGGCCCCTGCGGTGAGCCTCTTTTCTAGAGCTTTACTCTCGGAGCATAGACCAGACCTGTTGTTTCGAGATGTTCAGCTCTGCGGGTCCACTTAATCTCGAATCTTTTGTTTTATCACACGTTGACGTGATAAATCGAGTTTTTAAACGCTTCTTCACATCACATCTGGCGAATGAAACTAGGTTCTGGAGTAGTATAATTGCTCTTTGTGGTGTTAGGGTGGAAAGAATGTTTCATGCGGAAGGGGAGCTTTTTTATATAGATATTTATTCAAAAGCAATATTTCGGAGGGCTTTAAAAAAGCTCTTCTTCCGAATAAAACGTTCTTTCAATCTTGAAACGAAGTGCTTTTGAGAGTAGTTGATTTTATAATCATTTTTTAACCTTAAGGTTGATACGAAAGTATAACTTATCTTAACGAAACGGTTGATACGACAAGTATAGCGATTTTTTAGCTTATTTTACTGCAAAGAAAAGGGGCAAGATCACTATAAGAACAATATATATATATATATAAATGGGGTAAATCAGTTTATAATGACCGAAAGGTTCTATTTATTCCTTCCCGATTTCCACTGGCACTTCGAGCGCTTGAACAACGGCCGGGGAATGCGTTGCCCAGCTGCATAAGCTTTGCTCAATTCGCGAAATAGTGACGATCCTGTTTATACTCTCCGCGGTCCATTCACTCGTGCCGCTGCTCGGTCAGCATCCAATACGGGTCTGTTCTTCCTATAGCCTCCAATGGAGGAGCCGTTTCTCGGACGCGGCCGCTCAATTACAAGTGTTATTATTAGCATGCCACTCCAGTTGCTTCTCATTATGCGCCGCTCCCCGATGATAACAAAACGCACGGCCGAATAATAACGAGCCGCTATCGATGTGTATCTCGATGAGCACGTCGAGTCCCGTTTCAATTAGATCGTTGCGAACCAGCCGATAATTAATTACCACCGGCAGTTACCACACGAAAGTAACTTCCACGAATGAGGTTCAATAAAAAGTTCGGCATACGCCAATGGATTTAGGGTTTTTTTTTCTTCTGTTTTCATCGACGCTGACCACGGAAGAATCCGCGAAAGGCACTAAAAGAGAGGAGGAATCGCAGTAGGCAACGTTGAATTTGCATACATCGATATATCAGAGTTTTTGTTGTCGTGTGGATCGAATCATGGGAGAACGGTGCCAACTTTTTCGCCTCGCAAAATCACATGTTTACGTCTTTGTACTCCCTTTTTTCGCTCGCATTAATAGATTCCAGCATCGCCTTTTGATAAATGGACGTTAGCGTGAATAATAACTGGAACATGCGCCATAACAGCGCGTTATATTCCTCTTTGGGCGCGCTGTGCAAAGCCGTTGCAAATTTCGCGATTAACCGGAACGAGCTATTGCACAAATTGCGGTTCTCGATGTTTCCTGGATCGATCCTGGGAAATTCTGAGGCGCAAGTGGGCTTCCTCCTTTCTAGAAAAGCGCAACTCCCCGCAGGAATACCGCGATATATATTTTTCATCGCACGTGGGATCCGCGCACGTGGCTTCGAGAGGGGAGGCCTCGTATTCCTGATGGACCAACCGACACGACGCGCAGGGCCGTGTGTGGATTCAGGCACTCATAACAATTTGCATCGCCCGTGGCTGAGGCCCAGCCGACGATCTCGTTAAATATGGATGCATATTTGCGTATATGGATCCATATCTCGAGAAAGGGAACCGCGGCGGTCCCCCGTTAATGCACGATCAAGCAAACCCGTGACGCGGGTGTGGCAACCGGTGAATATCCCGGATGCGGACGAAGCGAGTGACAGACGGGGAACCGCATGTCACGGCCTCCAATTCGACTTATCGCGCCTCTGAATCGAAGCCACCCTCGCTGGATGGGCCTAGACAGAAGTGGCTTTGCCTTTGCCGCCCGATTCGTGCTTGATATACGTCGATACGCGCTGTCCGTGAACCTTCGAAAGTCTGAAATATTATTCGCCTCGCTCTTCAAACTTGCGTCCTGCTCCTTGCAACGTTTAGTGTCGATTAAACCGAGTTCCTTGCTCGTGCTATGTAAATTTTGTACTTTTATTATCGATTATCAAGAAAGAGGAGTTTTGTATATTGATACAAGCGGGGTGTTTTATTGGTCAAACTTTCTGATTGTACACTTGATTTATTTTTGGTTCATGCACGTTCTTTGAATGCTCACGTATATGAGATTGGAAAGGTTTCTTGCTGTTCTGTTCATTTACTAAGTCAGCTACCATCGTGTTTCTAAGACGACGGGAAGTGCTCCGGAAACCTCATCTTCCAGGCCATTGCGGTCTTGGATTTGACCGAAATTTGGACACCGAAAAGTCGCTCTGGGCCACGTTTCTTCTTCGTGCGTGCCGTACTCTTAGAGTAGTGTGCATCACGCGATGCTTGTGTTAACTAACGTGTACACGCGTGTGTGAGCCGAGTAGCCACTATCAAGGCACTGTCCGTCCGGTTCGTCTCTCTGTCTTTCTCTTGGTCAGTGGTTCTCATCAATTTCTCCACGTATACCTTCCAACCGTTTGACTCCTCGAGCACCGCTTCTTTAATCAGTGAGAAATTGAATGTATACTGGAGTTCAGAGATATGAATAATTTCATTCTCAGGCGTATCGCGATACACGCGTTGTTCGATCGTGCGTACAGTTCACCGCTCAAGTGAATCGTATTGGCATTTCCTCGTTGAAATCCTCGAAGCAATGTGCGACAAAGGTCATTCGCGATGTTCTTCGTTGGTGACGAACCGAAGGCTGCTAACGACCGATCTCGTTCCTCGACACGAAGCTCGTGAACCCTCGATTATTTTTCGCTAATGAACGTATATATACTGGCAGGGCTGGGTGTCACTGTCCGCGCTTAATGCGATTGCAGTTCACGATAAGATGTTGCCGCTTGGCAATCGTTAGCGTCGCTTTTGCACCGCTTGCTCATCCACTACGCACGCGTCTGGACACCTAACGCGTGTGCGTGAAAACTTACGCTTCATCGTCCCACTAAAAGGAGCGAATCTGGAGCAAGAACGACATTGGGAATAGAGTCTCGGTCCTCCACTTCAAAGATCTAGATTTTAACGTTGCTCGGCGGTTCTTCATTCCTCTCACCTGACACGTATAATGCGGATTAAAGGGCTTGGAACGTGTCTGGAACATTAAATTGAGGACTAATCGACGGTACGATAACGATCTTTTACTTCAGCACCTCGTATATCAATTATTTTCATATAATTTATTACCCCATCTACTCTATGTCACCATAATTTACTGAATATATCAATCATTTTCAAATAATTAGTTCCAAATATTTTATACATTCGGTAAATTATGATGATATAGTGCAAAAAGGCTCGAGGAAATTTTAGGTCTCATTCTCGCCTAGCGATATACCTTTCTGCACTGTACTCTGCGATATACGCACTAATCGTCCCGCAAATTAACTTCACATTATCGTAATATAAATGTATATAACTCAAAGTGCGACCTAACCGAATTTCTTTTCAATTTCAACTCGAACCTCCTTCACAATTACCGATACACATACCGAGTAGATCAGACGAGACCTACAACGCACTTCGCGGCACATCCTAGACCAAACGATCGCACCGTTTAATTCCACAAATTAATGAAACGCATAAATAATCACCCCAGCACGATCCAAGGTGCCCTCGTACCTGGCTTCGTTCCCCAAGTGTCCGCGCACCGGCATGGAAATACCTCGCATCGGAAACCCCTTCGAAGCGAATACCTATCTCGTTGGTAGCGATCGTCGTAGGGACGGCCAGCGCGTTGGACATCCCCGCGAACAAGTTTTTTCCTTGCATTCCACCTGGTAAGAAGCAAGGGAGGGAGAAAGAGAGAGACAGAGAGAGGGAAGCAGAAAGAGTGAGAGAGAAAGAGAGGACGAACGAAAGAAAGAAAGAGAGAGAGAGGAAGATGGAATAAGAGAGGGTGGATGAAGGAAAGAGAGGAAGAGAGTACCGCGCAAGAATCGGAGAAAGGAGGCGCAGGGAGGGGGGAGGGAATCTGGCGTGGCCGTCTTATCCCGAGGGAGAGGAGGCAACACGGGAAACCAATTAGCCGAGGAACGCCGCCACCGTGCCACTAGATATGAGCCGAGGCTTCGTACTACGCTGACTCGAGCTGCTCGCTGCCGGTTCGAGCGTGTCGTTACCAGTACTCCGGCTCCTGTTATCGTTACCTGCAAACCATAGGCGTTACGTCGGGGCCCCGCGGCACGATCGTCCCCGCTTAAAATCCTCCTGGTATACCGGCATCGAGGAGTTGGCCTAACCTCGCTCCGCGAGATACCGCGCTAATGCAGGCCGGCCATACTCCCTGGATTTTCTCCTCGGCCCTTCCTTATTCCTTCGAAGATATTAAAACCACCGCGGACGCGCCGTCCGCTATTCCCACGTTTAAAGCGCGCCTGATAACGTGGCGTTTAAAGACCCGCCCGCGGCTAAGGGCTCCTTCGAATTCCTCGATACCGCTGACGCTTATTGACGTCCCGTCGCGATACGTCTCCTCGGCGCTCTAAGGCACTTTGGTCAATTTCGCCGGATAAGGTGGAAGGCTCGATCGCTGTTTTATTAACGCTCGGTGAGCCGATTACCTTTTGGTGTCTTTTTTTTACGCGACACGCGTCCGCGCGCTTTGATTGAAATCGAGGAGGAAGAGTGTTCTGAGAATGTGGGATATTGAGCGCTATATCTATCAGAGATGTGAAACATACGGGTTGGTAATTTATTGGAAAAATTGATGCACTTTATAGGGGATCATTTTGTGAGATGTCATAGGATTTTAGCGCGGACTGTGGATTATTCTATTTATCTATTGACTTCCCTTCATCTTTTTCTTTAAGTATATATATATATATCAAAGTCTTTTGCCGCAAAAAAGCAACAAAAAAAGCGGGAAGCAAAGAGCATTCATTCAAAATCTCCTTTTCCCAAAAATTCTACTAACCTCTTAATCCAATCAGCCTCGTCTCGGAGGAGTATCGTTCAGACACGTTTGATCCAAAAATTTTATGCTTATTCATTCCTATGAACAACCTGTAATATGAATTTAAACACAGCAGAGGGTTTGTAAAAGTAGTATAGGTCGCAACGGACCATTCATAACATATATAGTATTTTTTATAGGATTATGATACAAAACTATATAATATAACATAATTATGTAAATGTTAACGGATGAATATTAGAGCATTCCTTTTGATTTTTATATTATAGACATGAATTATACTAATATTAATATAATTATGTAGTATTTAACTATTAAATTAATCATATTGCTATTGGGTTTAACGTGTTACAAAAGTGTCGATTATCACGTGTTATTTTAACTGCAACGTGACTTTGTTATGCATATTGCGATTATATCGCGTTTAAAGCATGAACGAATGATGTAACCTGATCATCGTTTGTCGGACGAAGATTGCTCAGTGTTGCTTACGCATAGAATATGATTGATAAGGTTTCAAAATTATGACAACACTGAGAGCGTTTAAAGGTATCTTATGTTTATAATAGTGTCATTAACAATATGTTGGTAAAACATGTCATATTGCTAAGGATTTACTACATTAATTTTGTAACCTAAGGAATTAATAGCATTTCTCTAGCTACGATAAAGTCGTTGATTCTTAATCACTATAATGTTCGGAATAAACCACGGAAGCGTACATTTATATGAATGTTAAAATAAAGCACACCTAATAATGTTTATTATAGCGTGGTATATCTGCACTAAAATTTTGACACATCATAAGTTAAACTTAGGAAACAATTTTTCAAGTATTAAAACACCCTATGGTTTCATGTAGAATGCTAATTCGACCAAATTAATATAATATCTGATAGGTCTTGTATAGTATTGTATTGGCCAATTGTACGTCTGTAATATAAAATGATATATAACAAGAATATATATTTAGAATAAATGCAAGAAAAAAATCTAAGTAATCTGTCTAAAGCCTCAATTGTGTTTAACGATTTACAGTATACATAGTATTAAATTACAACATAAGAGAAAAAAGTTTATACTATAAATCCCAAAACTCATCAAAACAACGATCAAGAGTTCTTGCGAATATTCACATTAAAAAATTATTTTATTTTTTGTAATCAATGCAATTTTTATTATACATCAAGTATATAAGTTATTCATGGTCCATATGAATATAAACGTATAATAAAATGTTTAATATAAGTTAGTTAAGGAATGTAATGTCAAGATACTGATACTTTTGAAAATCAGTGCACGCATAAAGATTCAAAATTCTATTTTTCACTGAAAACATTGACACACAACTGGTCATATGGTAATGAAGTGGCAAGTAGGTAGTGGCAAGCAGGAATAGAGTATCGGGAAACGGAGGTAAAGCGAAGACTCGAAACTTTATCTCTTCTTCGTCTGGCGTTGTTACCATCTCGAAACTTGGAAGCACCCATGTGCACACTCTGCCTGCATCTTACGCCTGTGGTATGTCCTCAATGGTAGTCTGGATTGTGTAAGTACTTTCGAGTTCTACGATCCAGCAGCAGGCGCACTCGAAATCGTTATCTCGATCAAAGTTACCTCTTCCTAAAGTGGAATATTACCTTTAGCGCACAAATGATAAAGAGTTCGTCATTTCTAAGATAGAAGCTTTTTGTCAAATTCTAGAAAAATTGTATTAAGCATGGATCGAGGAAGTAATATTTTCTAAGGCCTAAACAATTATTTGTTTCGGTTAATGATGAATTTTTCGACAATGCTCGTATACATCAAAGTAATTAATTTCTGCTGTTTCTTATTTAAAAAGACGTGTTTTAATAAAAATTGCGAACAAAAATTGTCAGGTGGAAAATAAGCATTTTATTATATATTTCGACACACAAGGACTTTTGTTTTAATAAATGAAAAGATTTAAATAATTAGAAATCTAAAATATTGTGGAATTGAAACACTGGTGTTAGGGAAAAATGTAATTTATTCAATAATGATGTGCTATAAAAATGTCGAAATCAAGATGAAGCGCGTAATCGCATAGGACGCCACCGAAGAACCGCCTGTCGCGCCTGCCGGCATGCGTCATTTTAAAAACATCGCAACGTTCAGTCGCTCATAACGCGTTGGCTGGCAAGAGGATCCGAAATTCCACCTGTGCCCGACCATATCCGGCATCTCACTCACTCGCTCACTCGCTCGATACTACAGTATGCGGATTAAATGAGCTTCATATTTCCTGGCGTATATAACCAAATGTCAGACATTAACCCGCTAATACTCGTATATTTGCATTAATTTCATTGCAATTACTTTAATACAATCAAGCATACTTGTTATATAATTATTAACATTACATATTGTACAAGTAATTATATTAATACTAGAACTAGTCTTTATTGCGACATATCTAAATATACTATAAATATTGATGAAATTAAATTAATAAATAAACATTCTTATTTGATCGTTCACACGTCACAATAAAACGATGGAAATTATTCGACAATGTACTGTCCCGCATTAAGATAATTTTCTAAAATATTGCTATTAAATAACCTTAATATTACACATATATTATATACGCAATCACGTGAAATTACTTTTTAATTCAAGTAACATTTTGTTCCACAATATCACATTTTCAATCTGTAATACTGTTTTTCACGATACCACATTGTGCACCTCGAATCTATTTCTTTAGGCGGATTAAAATTCGTCTCACAGCGACGAGTTAGGGAAGCAGTAAGGGCGCGGAGGGACGATGAGGGGAACCCTGCAATGAGATTGCCAAGTAGCTGTTTAATACGGTCGGAAGAACGGACATTGCGAGTCCTCCATTCGGCAGGGAAGTCGTAAAGTACACCATAGCATAGTAAGTCCCCTAGCACTCTAGCGGCAGTAGCTTTCCCCGCGGAAATATTGCACGGTTGCTGCTCCTCAATGCTCGAAATTCTGTGAGCTAAAGAAGGATACAAGGCTTTACCGGCATCTAAACTGGATGCGTCGTCACCGCGAGTATCGTACATGTAAGTACTTAAGTACACCGTTGTGAAAGAATTGAAACATTCTCAAGTAAGGTATCTAATATCTAAAAATGTACAATAACATTTTATATTTTCAAATTATTTTATACTCGCAGTAACATGCAAGTGTCATGATAATTCCTCCGTATGTGGTGTTGAAGTAACCGACGATTCGTTTTAAAAGTGATGGCACACATGGTAAAGCAACAACTTATGATCGTCAGATAATGACAACAGCCATACCACTACTAGTGCTTCGTTTACTTTTTAACTTTGTCATAATCTTTGAGAAGCCACTTAGTCTTTAAACAGATTGCATGTCATATGAATAGATTGCAACTGTATAATATTGAAATGTGGTATCTAATAATAAAATATACGTTTATAGATTCAAGGAAACTATACAAAACTAATTTGTCCTATCAAATTTCTGCTAATCAGGCTTAGTATTATTTATATACCAGTGAGGACATTAAGCTCGACTAACCGTCATTATATGGGTATAAAAACCGTAAGGACCTTAAACAACCGTGAACACGATAGATTACTAAAATATTTGTAAAATCATAAATGACGCCGTCACATCATAGTTTAAAAATTAATGTTTAAAATAGTATAAAATTACATTATTAGTTCCAGAGTTATTTTATGTACATGACCAACGACGCAATACCAGCATATAAGTTTATATATAACATTTTTTAAGTATCCAATAATGTAAACGATAATTATCAAACATTTTTTAGAAGTATGAACAAAATGAACAGCGTAGATTAACTTAAAAGTGTGGACGAGACTTCAGAAATTTCAAACGCGAGATCACTCAACATTTGTTGATAGACTCTTATTTCGTGCGCCAATCCAAATTAAATCGAGTCTATACGGACACGAAACATGATGATGATGATGACACGTAAAATTAATAAACCTGCCTCAGTATTCCTTCAATTTTTGTTAAAAATTGCTACTACAGAAATTATGATTCTACAATTAATTTGATGATAAATTTATAACAAACAAAGAATTTCGCGACATAGAATATTTAAAAATATACATCCCTAAATTGAGACACGACGTGTTTCATTTCAAATTCCACACTCAAATTAAAAATAATATACCACCTTACACTTTTACACGCATGTAATAATAATAAGAATAAACGTACAAAAAATTACTTTGTGCTTCTAAACTTTTATGTAAAATTTGTAACAAGGTATGATTCCTTTTTCTTGTGCTGTTGATTGTATAGAGATTGTATGCAGATAGAAGTAAGGTGTGTTAAAGTTAAAGTTAAAGAGTAATAGTTAAAACAAAAATAGTAATTATAAGAATATTATTGTAAAAATATTTCACAATAGGTGATACAGCATAGAATAATACCGTAAATAATAATAGCATATCAGATCTTTTATTCTATCTTCTGTTCGAGATGCAAATTTGGACTATTGAAAAGAATATGCTGCATATTTAGGTAAGGTAAGAATATTATCGGCAGAGGCCTCTTCAGAACAACGTTACGTTGCAAATTGCGGAGCAAGCACTCAGAAGAGAAGAAATATCTTTTGAATGTAATTCCAATAGTATAAATTGTAATGCGGATTAAATTCATTCTATTCCAGCTAGCTTACTGCTTTTCAATGCACATTACTTAAATAAAAGATGAATACTAATTAACCATAAATTGTTCCGAACTTAATATTACCTTTTTGAATTTTTCGCACTTAAATACAATAGTTTGCATAGTATACGTATAAACTGCACAGAAGGCGTTAAGAGAAAAAAAAGTTAAAAACAACATTCACGTAGTATTCTCTAATTTTTTTTTAAATTCATTTTCGGCACTGGATGCTATAAAGTCATTTGCCCTAGGATCTACCGTTTAAATTGGATTCTGAACCATCAGAGTCGCAGTTTATTTATCACATGGGAAAAACCAGAGGTGATGTGCGAGATTCGAACCCAGGTCTCCCGCATGGAAGTCCAAGTTTCTATTCACTACAACACCGTAGCTCGATTCTCACATGCTTTTGTAGTTCATAGTATACTTGCGCAGTTCTATATACTCATGTGTTTTTCTGCATTTGTGTCCTTCTAGAATATGAAGGCAAATTTGTCGCGATCCGCCGAGACCGTAGTCCCTTACTCGCTGATTTTGTTAATTATGAACACACACAGACATACACACACATATTTATATACATATATTTTTTTACAGTAACACGTAGTTAATTGCATATTTATATTAATTGTAGCGAGATGTGTTTACAATATAAAATGTTTCACAGCCAAAAAAAAAGAATAACATTACAGAAAAGGTAGTAGTTCACTGAAGCGATAATGATGTTACTCTAAGACGTGTTAACGAATATCTTTGTGACATAGAATGTTTACATTGATAACAAATTTGTACCCAGTCGTGACGTACAAAAACAAAATGTATCTTTGCAAGTTCTTCATAAAGGAACGTCGTTTGTCTTAGATGCAAAGTAACGAGCATTAGTCCGACGTCTCACATTTTCCGTCGCAATTGGTTGATAAAATCTGATGTGGCAGATTTCGCCTGCAATAAGAAATATTCACTTGAAGATTGCATCGATGTCCCATACATCATTTCTATGGTTGTTGCTGAAATATCATCCTTTAGGCAGTGCGGATGCCCAGCAATACTGTTAGCAAACTTCTACAATGCTCAAATCATAGCTTGTTATACCAACTTTTAACTGATAATATAATCTCTCAGCCAGGCCATTTAATAATGCAGTCATTTTGACGTGTGTCATTCTCAAGAGACGCGTTAATTCTTGAAACAATTTGCAATCAAATTAACGACCTTGCGCAATCGTTATTTTTAATCCCTTGATATATAAGTAAAACGGAATTTGATGCGTCCGAAAAATACTAGTTAATTTGGCTCAAGCGAACAGTTATGTGCAAGATAAGTAAGAGAACGTTTTATTTTGAAATCTGGATTGATATATGTCATTTAATCAGGTATATATATAATATTAATACGGAACAATTATTTATAATTTGTACTACGCTCAAATATTGTCTAGTATGAGTGAGATCACTGCTATACTGAATACTGCTTTCAAAGCACTTCTTTCTGATTTACCGATTTTCTGCGAATGCAACTTTGTTATTGGTGCTGTTGAAAAGGTGGGAGGGTGGGGCATCTTAAACACTGTAAATAGACTAGAATCGATGCACGAGTAAAGCAACTGAGTAATCTGATAATAAACTTCACGACGCCCGTCGAAAAAAGCTCTTGACGAGATAGACTCGTCAAAATCTACAACGGCACGTGAAATGAATGACAACCTCAACTCGTTATTGTATGTCAAGGGGTTAAGAAGACTCGGGAATATGCAACACATCGTACCAATAACGTCTATGTGGTAGTTTCTGCCGTAATCTCTTCCCATGGGAATTATCTCAGGCCAACGCGTGAGCCGATCAATGCAGATCAGGCAGTTAGTTGTAGCTAGGTGATGAGCGTATAAGACATACAATATCTACGTGTAGATGTGGGAAACTTTCTTGGGGTTATACCCTGTCGGTTACGATACGGCTTACCGACAAGCCATCGAACAGCTCATCGATTTGATTTGGAGCAATCACCGCAAGACATCTTTGATATCACTTTACGATTCTCCACGGATTGCAAACTCATTCATTAACTAGTCACCGTACTGTTAGAAAATCGTTAGGGTCGGTCGGAAGGTACCTCCTTTCGAGTCTGTAGGGACAGTCCGAAGCCAAGTCCATAGTCTTGTTAGCCTGAGGTTGAACGACCAATCGATGACCAAGGGAAATTGCGAGCCACTGTCGTAATTAATAGGAGTCAATGGCACTTGGGTAAGTTACGCGAGCTCGACGCCCGTAGCATAGTTCTCAAGCATGAAAAGTTAATCCTTTAAATGGGGCAGATTAGGTATGAATCGTATCTCTTACTTCTATTTCAATTTCCTATTGTAAAATTGTGTATCTTGTTTGTCTGGCATCAATATAAAGTTGCAGAGGAGAGTTTTTGCTCTCCATGTCTGCGAATGTAACTCCGTATTTCTTTGTAAATTGTCTTATTCAATCTTGTAGGTTCATTATCTAATTTATTATTATTGTGGGAATGTGAAAATAGTCCGGCCTGAGAATAAATAAATATCTAAAAGAGTATAAATGCATACGATCAAAGGAAAAGTGTTTGGGCTATAAGGCAGTGAAAGAAAACTGATCAGGACAAAGGCGTGGTTCAGTTTTTGGGTGACGCATAGTTTTGAGAAATGCACGTGGTCCATTGTTGTGTAAATATGTACGAATGAGAGGGAGTGGCTGCAGAGATATTAGGGAAGAAGAGCGTTGCCTATAAGAGGGTCACGGAGAGCAAAGCAGAGAGTTACAGAGAGTCATAGAGGACAGAGTCGGAGAGCAGAGCAAAGTGTCAGTGCCAGAAACAGAGTACAGAGCTAGAGTGTAAAATAAGACTGAATTATCTGTATCGTAGTCACATGATTAAAGTATCTTCATTTATCAATAGAAGTCGTTGCCAAAAAAATACTTGTACCTATCCACACCATCAATCCCTGCATTATTAACAAATGCAAGTACTCTGAATTTTGTATAAATGAGAAACGTTCGTGACCAACCTGGTATTTTATTTAATATAGAGTATTTAATATACATGTCGTTCACAATACCTAACGTTATCCGTATCACTTTGCGTTAAATTAATCTGTGTATAATTTCATACTACTGTGCCGTATTCGGAAAATTCGAAGTATTCGAAGATGTCATAATTTTAACAGATTTTGCGCATGATCTATACACATTTCTCTGCCATCTGTATCTTTCTCAATAAAATTCAATTTATCATTATACTAGCATCCGGTATGTCAGTTACTCCTCAATACAATAACTTTGTTGTAGACTTCAACATTCATTTATTAAGATTATCTTCTTCTATAATCTTACACAGAATATAACTTCTGTGCTAATTATTTTTCATAATCCCTTTAAAGAGAATCTTTTCAGATATTCGCTTACTTCAATTAGTATCAATAACATCCATTGGCTCACTTCACATCTACAAGTTCGTAACATCATAATTTATTCTTTCTCAATATTTGCCGGTACAGTTCACCCTTCTCCCTTTGTCAGTATAATCAATAAGTCTCGATCACAAGAAAATTAAAGGAAAGGTAACAGGGTACATTGAATTCTTCCAACGGTGATGTCACGTGCCGCGTTTCTTTCGCTCATTGGTATGGTATGCAGGACCACGCTCAGCAATCCCCTTGTTCGCCGATGGCCATACGAATCGTTCGGTAATTGGTTTTTGGTTGTCACGATCCTGAGGTACAAGAGCTCGTGCAATTTATCGAATATTTTACAACGAAACCATTCCATGATATACGGCCTGCATTGGATATTGTGACGTAGCAATGTATTTGGATTATGAAGAAAAATTCTTTAACACAAAAATTGAATTAAAAATATCTGGTTTTCTAATTTTCTATTTAAAAAGTTTTCATAATTTAAAAATGGTTTAGTTTTTTAATTTTTCAACTTTTTTTTGAAAGTTGAAAATAAAATACAGAAGTAATAAAAAATCGCGTCCAACGATGCGAGTAGTGCACGGATTGACGCATTACGATACATGCGATGCACGGGAGCAGTGCTCGTTCAAAAGCATGAAATGTTCCTTCCTTGTCTTGGAAAGCCACAAGAACTGTATAATTTATAGGAGAAGTGACATCTTCCATTTGCAACAACGCATTGGCGATATTGTCATGCTTTTCAGTTACACGCCGTACATTTATCGTAAATTACTTAATGAAATCTATGTACTAAAAATATGGCGATGAGGACATTCCGAAGCGTTGCCGAAACACAGGCGTGAACGATTTCGGATGTCTGTAAATGGTAATTGTATGATCTTAGATCGAGTATTGAAATGATTTCACGATGGCGTATGCTATGAATTTATAATTCGCCATAGGATGCGTTATGTTGGCATTGTGTGGATGTCGGTGCCCTTGCAGCAAATGCAAGATGCTGCTACCAATTGGCAATTCACTGTTCTAGTATGGCACTTATGACGTAATCCGATGCATATATAGTTTTGCAAAAGATGTTTCTGTTACTAGATCAGCTAACATTACGATGCCTGCGAGACTGGATTTAAATTTCTGCCGTGCTGTGTAAATTCCATCGGACCAGGCGATATCTGAACTCTCACTTTTTTTAATCCCATGAAGAGGATATTAAAAGATTATTACAAAAATGTCACGTTTTGAATAAAATAGCGATAAAAGTTAATCACACCCAAAAAGCAGCTCAGTTGTTTGACCATTTGTCGGGCGTAGATATTATCACTTTAATAATGCTTAGGAATTTATCTTGAAGGAATGATAGTCTATGTGCATTAACTATATTGCCAAAAAACCTAACCTTTAATGCAGTAAAAACACATTAGTTCGGTTTTATTGCTGATCCATATTCGTCACGGAGTTTAAGAAGCTGTTCTCAGTGTGATAGATGATGTTGTGTCTTTTCGAGCACAAAGAGGACGTCACCAAGGTACGCATAGAGAAAATGTTATCAGCAATTGACGATGTCGATAAATCTTTGGAAGATCTACACAGCGTTCCGCAATCCGAATAACATTGCGGTGAATTTAAAAAGTCGAAATGGTGTTGCGACTGCAGTTTTCGCAACATCCAGTGGTTCTATGGGTGCCGGGTCATACACGCGACAAACTCGATCGATATGAAGACCGATTTACTTGCCAGTGCGTGTGATAAAGCTTCGATGTGTGGTAGTGTATAGCGATTGGGGATGATTCTATTGTTGAGACCGCGATAGCCAGCGCATAGGGTACATGATCGCTCTCCTTAAGTATTTACGAGAAGTAGCTATCGTGATGTGTATATGCTTTACGATATTCACGATGTCCTTGAAGAATGAGCTTAAATTCTTCTAGGGCTACATTAAGTCAACCTGACGTCCATCGTCTCGTCTATAGCATGCCGCGTGTTTTCCGATCAAAATAAAACCAAACACAATATAACGTCGACCATATTTACTTATGTAATATGTATTTAGTAATTGATTTTATTAACTATTTAATACCTTAAACGCCAGGTTTTCTGTTTATTAGACTTTCTGTGGACTTTCCGTTTACGCCTCTCCGGTCTTTACGGATCAGCCGCAGACTTTTCGTCCACGTTATTGCCGCATGCGTGTCAGTCCTTGCATCCTTGTGAGATTAGACATTTAACTTGGGCGACATCAATGTTTGTTTAGTCAATACTTTAAGCAAAAAAATATAATATGTAAAAACATTTATATGATTTATAAAAATAAGATAAACAATGGTGAGGTTTGCTTGTACATTGATTACAGAAGGTTGAAAATTTTCGCGTTAACTTTTTGTGAGAAGGGAGTATAAGCGAACTCAGGGTACGAGTCCAAAATAGTATTTATTGTGATTGAAAAAAATTACCTGATTTATCGGTTTATACTCCCGAAGTAGCCCGCTTGACTGCTAACTGTGGTGTAAACGGAACGGTACATAAAATCGGTGTGGCGTTTAATGTGTTGCTCAAATTCCGAATGTAGCTTACTTAAAAATTATACAAAATATCGTTATACATTGGCGTACAGGTCGAGATGTAACCCATGATCCCATCATTTCCGCTAAAAGCATAAAACGTAGTGTGTTATTTATGGTGTAGGAGATACCATTTGAGTGTCATTTATGAAGAAGGGAATACTATTTGACGGATGATGTAAAAGCATGAGCCTGCATCATAGATTTATATGTCAGCGAAGTCTACATTTGACAAATAATCACAGGCTTATAGCAAAGATATACAATTTAAATATCTATCGAATAAACATTAAATATTACAGTTCAGTAAAATTTACGGAATATTTATAATATCATGATAATACTTTTCTGTTATCATTTTAAATGTGACCAACAATCCATCTTTGCAATTTATTTGAAGCGGTAATAAAATAAATTCAGTTATAGAATAACTATTAAAAAAAGTAAATGTGGTCGTAATTATATCGTATTTGGTCGAATTTTGAGCGGAAATATCTTACCAATATGATAAAGAAAATTTACGGTAAGGAAAATGTTAAACTAGGAAAGTTATATCATTGCGTTAAGAACCGTCAAACCGTCTTTTTTTCAATGGAGTCACGCTATAGCCTATTATGTGCCACATAAAACACTGTACTGGTTCCGAGGAAGGTAATATTGGTGTAGGATGGAAATGGGGTATGTGTAGAAGCAACACAATGCCATTTATAACGAAGCCCAAAAGTGCCAATTATAGAATTTTTATTGTACCTGCTCGCGTGTTAAAGGGTTTTCAGTAGTGAATTTCCGAAAAAGAAGCTCACTGCAAAGAAATAAACGTTGGCAAACTTTCAACGCGCAACGTGCGCAAGACATTGTCCAATGCAGAATGCCAGGTAAATCCTGGAGATATTGAAACTATTAAAACTGCGTCCAATTGCCGATCTTTTGGCGCTTGAATAGCTGCCGGGTTAATGATTCCGTGTGTATGTATCTATGTACGTATATATGTATGTATCTATATAGATATGTAAGTACTGTAACCGGACGTTCGGTTATATAGTCGCGGGTAATTCGTAAGTGGAAGACTGAATCCCCTGATATCCCGAATTCAGGCGCATGCGTCGAGCCTCTATTAGGATCTCCCGATCGAAAGAGGTCGATGCAGCGCACGAGCAGTGATGCCAGGACATGGGATTTTTTCCCACGTGACAGCGTTTGTGCGCATGCGCATGTGACGTCACAGCTCGACGGCGATTGTTTCTATGGACGTAGCTATGTGCAACAGTAGATACGTGTAAGGGGCCCTAATTTCTACTGTATTTCAATTGTCACGGGGGTCTAACGATACCCCATATTTGAGTAAAGTATATACGTTACTGAGAATTCGGTAGGGCGCAAAAGTGGGGAAAAATCCCACGTCCTGGCATCACTCTGAATCTGGTGGCTTTAGGAACATGACGTGTTTCGCCGCATACGGGCGTAATTTTCAGCTCACGACGGTGCCCCGCTTATCTTAGACTTGGCATTTCCGCTGTGCTCTGTAAAGTACGTTCAGGTGGTGTGGCGTTTGACTGTACTCTAGGTAGTGCAAATTCGCAGTACGGCTTTGTAACCCGATCGCCTCGCGGAGAACTCGCTCACCTCACCACGGTTCTTTGCCGATTCTCCTAGCGTGTTTAAGTATCGCCGATCATAGACCATCGTCGCCGACGGTTTCAGCTAAGCATACTCCCGTTCCATACAGTACGCGCATTAATCCCTGGTGCGTATTCGGGCGTTGTGTGAACACTCGATCTTCGGCATGCCAAACCCACGTACGTTGACCGGATATTTACAAGGAGGTTGACTCTGGGCCTTACTCTTCTCCCTCCGCAACCGCGGCTGGACAGACACGGTTTTCCAGTTAGTCAGCTTAGGTGGTGAACACCGGAAAGATAATGCTAAGCAGAAGTCGTCTCTTAGGTACCGGAGGATTCTCAGGGCTCTCGTACCCCTACAGTCATCCTAGGCATCCTCGAGCAACTCAAGTGTTACGCCTGCCTTTGTCGTTTCTTGTTCCAGAAAGTAGGCTGGGAGGGGGGGGGGGGCAAGGAGCACTCGGCAAGAGGCAATTCTCACTCATTTCGGTATCGAAAACACCAAGTATAAATAAAATCACCGTGACCGTCAGGATCCGGATCAAACCGGATAAAACAAAGGCCACCGGATAGAAGTCAATAGGGCGGGAAGACCAACAAACAACCGTGCATTTTCTTTAGTACCGCTTACCGCGGGCTTCTTATTCTTTGCGAGCTGCAGCTCACCGAACCACGTTATATAGCCGAATACAATACGTATACTAAAAACACGATATTCCATTCCGTAGATTACCCGCGTAGATAAAATTATCTATTATTATCTCAGTGCTCGATATTTGAATCTCATCGCCTCGTAATTATAATCACACGCGCGACGTCGAGTGCATTGCATCTACAAAGACAATATTCGCAGCAAGTGTATTTATCTCATTAAATAGTCATTGAATACATATTGTGGGTAATCATGCATATCGATCTCGTACGTGTCGTCATTCCATTCCCATCTAAACGTGCCACTGCGGTCTTAAGCTCGGAGGTCCGAGTCCACAATCAAACTTAGATTAATCTCCTAACGTACCCCGATGTATGTATGTATGTATACATTTACGAGTGGACTCAACTGATGGTTACGGTGTATATGTACTTATGTATCTATGTACGTACACACGGAATCATTCATTTGTCCGTGACCCCCGAAGGAAAGTAAGGAAAGGCTGGAATACGTTCGTAAGGTGCCAGGCAGCAGGAACCAGCCGAACCTGATTTATCGACTCTACTATCGACATGCGAGCACTTTATCAACTGTGCAGAAACTTATAATCATGATTGGTGTAATACATATCGATATATTTAGTTGCATTATTCATAGAAGCTGGCGAATATAATATTATGGATATAATATGAATTATTACCAGTATAAGGAGATGGAAAAAGATGGTGTTAGCTTTAAACATTGAAAAAAATGTCCTTTAAGAGGAAACTTTTACGCCTGAATTGTTTCGTATGTCTTCGTAACATTTTGTCCGTGCAAAGTTTTTATTAAAATGTATACTATCGTATTGCAAATTTGTGACGGCAACGGCCGGAACTTTTTTTCACAGCTACGCGAATCAATTGCGCGAAGACTAAATCAAGTAGTTTGACACAGATGGTGGACCGATTATTAAACCTCTTTTTTTAGTACAATAATGCACTTTTTTCAAAGCTGTACTTTTCAGAGATATGAGATGATTCTTGTCAGAACTACAATTTATTTTATGTTGGAACAATCGGTCGACCAATTAACGTTACTTATACGATGTCATTATATTAAATAACTCAGATGTAAAAGTCTCTTTTTGAAGGACATTTCAATTTTTCAAGCTAACACCCCCCTTTTCTATCTCCATCCGTTCAAGATGAATACTCACAGCAATGCGTAAGTGGCTGCTTGGAAACAAGTAACATCACTCCAAGCGTTCGAGTTTTACTACAAAAGACGAGTTCATTAACCATCACTTTGTGTAAAGAAATTTAGAAGAAGTTTTCTCACAAGAGAAATATTCTACGATCGAAATAGACTCTATGATTGAAAGGGCGCTATTTACAAACTACACAGAAATGTATAATTATGGTTGTTACAATACACATTGACGTATTTAATAGCATTATTCATAGAAACGTGCAAACGCAACACTATAGAACCTAATATTACTTGTTGCTGGTCTAAGAAGGTGGGAAAGATCAAATTATATTTTAAAATTGAAAAAATGTCCTTTAAAAAGAAACTTATGCATCAGAGTTGTTATGTATAACGATTGCTTTGTTATATTTATTCGATTGAAAGGATTAAATCATGTAATTTCGCTGGGACTGATTATTAATTGTTTCTTTTCAGAGCTATGAGACATTTTTTGAGAGCTGTGAAATAATACTTTTTAGAGCTATGGCACGGTTCTTGACAGAATCATAATTTATTTTATAATGGAAAAATCGGTCAAGAAATTAATGTTACAAAATTATTATACACAAAATCTCTGATGCAAAAGTTTGTTCTTAAAAGACGTTTTTTCAATATTAAAAAATATTTCGTTCTTTTTCTGCCGTCTTGGACTGGTAATGTTATATTAGGTTCTATATTGTTGTTTGTACGTTTCTGTGAATTATTCAACTAAATATGTCAATGTGTATCGTAACAACCATAATTAAACATTGCGCGGTTTGCAAATAACGCGCGTGTCGATCATAGAATGTATAAATTTGACCTGATCGATTCCAACTTCTCCTTGCTCCTCTTCAGAGGTCAAAAAACAAATTCATTATTCCGTGTGTACGTATACCATACAACCAGATATGCGCCCTAACTATTACACGTCACATAGAGCAGACACGCACGCTTGAAGCCGGCTAAGCCTCGGGAGCTATCGAAATAATCGCAAACAATTCTAAAGCATGTTTATTAATTTTAGTTTTGTAAAATAATTAACACCTCTTTTATTAGTTTCCTACTCTTTTTAGTTTCATTATTGCCTTAATTTTTATATGTATAAAACATGATTGTTTTTCACGCCACGCTGTGTTCCATTCAATAACCATTTAAAAATGCAGCATACAATCATATTAGAGTAATTTATCCAATAAATCATTTTACATGGCACATTTAAAAGCATGTAGTGAAACAGCAATGAATATGCTACTCTCAAATCTCTCATCGGATATTATATAGTTAAATCAAATCAAACACAGACTTGCGTCACAATACTGTATTTATTAAAACTTACTTTACACTTCTTTCAAACGCAAAGAGATATATACTTATTGCTTCACTTTCTTATCTTATTAAATATAAACATAATACGATTCTTCAATACCCATTGTTGTCAGCAACCGGCAGGCATGAGGAAACCTTCAGTATGTCCTGCCGGAATCGTTGGCGACTTGTTTTCTGTGCTATAAAACAGGGTAATATAGCTACCTGCTCTGGTTAAAAAACATTTATCGTCTTACTACCATAATTATCTCTGTTTCCTTTGTCGCTTCGTTACAAGCCTTAAGAAGCTGTGCAAATAATCAGTTTTTATATAGATTTAGATCATATAATATTCTGTAGCCAATACAGGGAAAGCTCTAGGCGATGAGGAGTGTTCAAACAATGAGATTACGCTCTAAGTCAAAATACGACTTTATTTAGACTTTACTTTTTCCTCACAGTGATGTGCCAAGACTGCGGCTTCAGGAAAAATGCAAAAATATGTTGCGATTAACAACGAGCGTGATAGAAGCGACAGGACACAAAGCTCGTTTATTGGTAAAACGCCCATAATCGAAATATAAAATCTAATAGAAAAGTCTTTATTTAATCAGACCAGTTCCACAAATATCATTTGGTGTACAGATTGTCGAAAGTAACATAGTGCTCGAATTGGATACAGGGTAAAATGGATATCGCACGTAACCGTATATTTGTTTATATATAACATATAATAATCTTTTTTTTCCTATTCAAGATATTAGTTTTTATGCAGAATGAATAAAAATCCAGAAGTAATTCAGGACTAGTAAAGTATTAATACTTTATATATTGATGAAAATCTTGAATCACAGCGATTATCATTTTGTCGATACAACAGTCATACAGTGCTCAAGCGTCCGTGATGAGCATAATCACGGTGTGGGTTACTAATGAATTTAGTACAGAACTTTAGCAATCGAAGCAGCTAGTTAAAAAATCTGAATGCAATGTGCTACTCCTATACTCCCATTCCTTCATCAGCGCCTGTACCCAATTTTAATCATCTAAGAAACTCGAAAGTCGGTGCCTGACTCGAAGCAAGGGACGTCACTTACGAGAAATTGCAATTTTCCTTAAAGATTCTCGGAGGTAGAGATCAAGGGAAAGAAAGAGGCTAACAGAGTCTTCCACCCCCCTTCCCGAAAACTGGAATTCCACGGCGTGGTGCACATCGACCCGTTTCTACCGAGCCGTTTGTCGAAAGCAATTTCCATCTGTGAACGGCTTTCATCGGTTGCCAGACTACTTCAGCCCCTTCCCCTCCTCCTTCAACAACCAATTCTGTGCCACCGCGTCCTGAAAAACTTTTCTCGGGAAAGGTGGAAAAATCGAGGAGTGCCTGTCGTGAGGAGTGACAGGATCGTGTCATTCGAGGGTTACTGAAAAACTGAAACTAGAATCACTGAAAGGGGCTTGGCAAACGGGGAGGAGAGGAGGGGCGTAAGTAAAAGAGAAGTCGAGATTGACGTCGTGGTGGAAGCTTCTTCATGATAAAATTCATCGATTTGCCGTCTTTCTTCAGCTTGTTAATTTAATTTTCAATCTGGATGACTATGATGTAATACCATAGGCGACTGGATGATAAAGGTATTGCATGTAATTGCCGGAAAATACAATTTTTCTACATCTACAGTTACTTTTAGGCATAAAATATGTTCTCTTGAACGCGCAATAGTATTTCACTGCTTTTATTGCATAAATCATGATTTCTCTTTTGATTCCACGATCGTTATCATTCCTGAGGTTATTGTAAACAACATATTTTTATATCATAATGATATTATGATGTACATGTATTGTATAAAAATGTATAAATATTTATTTATTATAGTGAACGTAAAAATACAAATACTTTTTTCATTATACATTGTTCGTTTCTTTTACGTAATTTGCGAACCATGAATTCTAAACGTTTGTAACGTGTGGTTTTCTGTATATAACGAAGTTCTAAAGAGTGTAAATTTCGTTAAAGTGTTACGTTTATAGGAAATTCTTTTCAAAAAATTCAAACTGTTAATACTTTTTTAACTTACTAAAGAGACAATAGTTTACCTCGGTTACAGTCAATGCAAAAAATTTTATTTAATTATGTATTTACGCAGTCTTGCAGAAATAGTTATTAATGTGAATAATATTATAAAATAGTTTGGTACGTATACATAAAAATGATAATACCATTAAGGTCGAGAAGTTGCATAGAAAGCGAGGTATTATCGAAAAGAGATCTCAAAAGCTTGCGGTTCTCACCACAAATTCACAAATACCATCTACTGCAGTTGCATTTAAAAATCTGGAGCTGATTTCTTTTTCCACGGAACATTCCAAGAGGTTAATTTCAAAACAGTTTTGAACAACAATACGATCTGCTCGAATATTTACGAATACGCTTTCTTAGGCACGAGAAAAAAAAAAGAAGAAAAAAACAAGAAATTTGCGATCATAAATGTACGAATTCTCATAAATCTCTACATTGGGCAGCCAACTCGAGTAATCGCCGCCTTCTAAAAATGTTTTGACCAAGATCACATTAAGTTATCGAACAGCGATGACCTTTTTGTTCCACGAAGAACGATCTTGCGAACAAAGTATCCGAAAATTTCGGAGGATATTGGCGAATCAAGCGTATCGCCTTTCTCCGACGTAACGTTCTGTTAAGGCATTTAATTACATTAGCGAAGCGCACGGCGTCGTTCTGCATGTCAACCAGAGCCGTCGCGCTTACCATTATTACCGAGAGAACGACGCTTTCCGGCGTTGAGAACCCAATACAAGCTGGTAATTGAAGACCCTGCTTCCCTGCGAGGTGGTATCCATCGTGATCTAATTTCAGAAATCGACATTTAGGATAGATTTCCTGTTCGTCATACGTGCAAGAAAAGTTATGGATATTGTTTGCATGCTACGGTACTTTCGTGATTGTGACGTATCAAGAAAAAGCAATAGGTACACGATTATATGACAAATACTAATCCTGCTGTACCAAAAAATAATAATATGAAGTAAATTACAGTTACTGAAGTAAATTAAGTCATGTACAAAGAGGTTTTCTTTATTGTCTGAAATGCGATAGGACGTTATAACTAGACACGTGGTTCCTAACTCCCTTCGTTAGAAAATCATACTTATAGACGTTTTTCTCCAAATTGGCATCTATCACAATTTAATTTTAGAAATCCATGCTTAGAGTAAATTTTCTTTCCGCTGCATGTCCAAAAAATGTTATGAACGTTGTTTGCTAATTGCGAAGCTTTGATAGTCATGCATTACACTGAAACGAAGTATTAATGTACAAATTTTCTTTTAAATAAAATTAAGTTTCAGGTGCAAAAACCATTTTATAGCTCGAAATATTGGTTTTTATATTCCCTCCATGTCATTCACGAACTTCTGACCTCTCTTGCTCAGGAACTTCTACGATACATAGAAAATGGTATTACTGCAGAGCCTATTCGCACACATATTATTTTTAACTCTCCATCTAGTCTTTTCGGAGAAAAATTCGGTCGATCGAATCGACATTATTGTGTGTAAATAACAAATTTTGGCCACTCAATACATTAAAGATTAATAATACTAATAATTCAGATTGAGAAATAGATAAATGAACATTTTTTAAATGAAGGTGGATGAATTAGGGATAAAGGGAGAAAAAAGAAGGCATTGAAAAAAATCTAATACTGGAGCAAACTGGGTCATGACTCAAACCCAGGACCTTTGGTTTGCCGGACGACTGCTCTACCTTTAACCTATCCAGGCCTTCCAGTCAGATTTCTAATTGCCTTATGTTTAAATTCGAGCGCGCCTCCACGACCATGTGCGCAAACATACATGTCACTCACGAACTTTTAACCTCTTTTGCTCAGGAACTTCTACGATACATTGAAAGTGGTCTTACTGAGCAGCCTGTTCGCACACATATAATTTTTATCCCTTTATCCCCCGCTCATTCACTTTCATTTCTGAAATTTGTATTGTACAATATTTATCTATTTCTCAATTTTTATTATTATTGTTATCAATCTTTGATTTATTGAGCCACGCATTAGGGGTCAAAATTTATTATTTACACACGATAATGTCGATTCGATCGATCGAATTCTTCTGCAAAAAGACCAGATGGAGAATTAAAAACGACTTGTGTGCGAATAGGCTGCTCGGTACGACCACTTTCAATGTATCAATGTCTTCATGGAGTCACCAAATCTATAGATTCAAATATTGTCTATGTATTGTGGTCTTTTTTTTATAACCATTTATAATAACCATTTGTATAATACACATTATTTCCCTTATCATTAATGTGTAAAATGTAAAGAAAAGTCATCGGTTTGTCGTCAGTCCCGAGGACCGGACACGGTTGAATAAACAATAGTAGAGGCAAAACGGAAAAACCAACGAGTTACTATATTGCTTTAGGGGTAGAATTTTTTCCGGACCTCTGCCTAATCGCAGAGCTCACTTAAGTAATAAATCATATGATATTTCTCAAGCTCAAATGCGCAACCATTAACAGCACATGCGGCCTGCGCATTTTGTGATGTCACGTACAATTCTCGAAGAAAGGTCGGGGAAGAAAATTTTATGACCAACATGGGCGCATTTACCTATAAATTCAACACAACCTATAAAAATGAAAAAAATAATAGAAATTTCACGATTGGTAAAGGAATTCCGAAACCCTGGCAGAGAAAGACGGTTGAAACTCTTTCTGGAGTGACCAAATCGTCTTAGCAGATTCATTTAAAAACCCACGAAAAACGCTACACTAGTCAATCGTCAGTTAACATCAGAAAGCATGGAATATGTAATGATGCACAAAGGCAGTGCTCAAAAAATCATTTTTGATATTTGCAATATCTCACAATTGTAACGTAACGGGACGATCATTTCGTTTACTTCAACCTAATCACAGTTACTTGACATCGATCTCACCAAAAACACTCAACGCCTCAATTTGTATATATACGACAGTGTCAGTAAATTATGTATACATTAGAAACTTTCTTGCTCGTGACGCATTTAAGACAATTCGTAAATATAGTCTTAGCGGGTAATTACTTTTCATACTTAATAATTTCTTCATTTGGTATAGATGGAGTTAAAATTTTAGTCGACACAACGACAATTACGTATGAGAAAGTCAATAATATTTGGCCACTGGTGCGTGGCTCGAGTAATTAAGGTTTCTTGGAATTTAAGAATAAATAACATAGAAACCCGGAATAGAAGGTTGTGAATTAAACCACATCATGAAAAAAGGCGTGGAAAAAATGGGACTCTGGACTTTGGTGAAGGTGGTAGAGCAGTTGTCCGGCAAACAAATGGTCTCGGGTTCGAGTACTGGTCCAGTTACTCTAGTGTCCAATTATTTCCACCCCTTTTTTCATGATATGGCTTAATTCATTACCTTATATATCAGATTTTCTATTTCATTTATGCCTAAATTTTAACAAACCCTAATTATTTGAGTCACGCACCGATAGCCAAAAATTATTGACTTTCTCACACGTAATGTCGTTCTATCAACTGAAATGTTAACTCCATCAAAATCAAATAGAGGAATTATTCATTGCGAAAAATAATTGCCCACAAAGACTGTATTGACGAATTGTTTTAAATGCGTCACGAGCAAGAAAATTGGGAGTTATTCGCGAGTTATATTCAGAAATTATTAGTAAATTATTGTTACTCAAATACTTAGTTGTCATCACTTTCCTGCATTTCAACTCGTCTTGATCAAACGTAATGAAGTTTATATCTCAGGCATCGTTACCCATAGTTGTAAATGGGATTTACGATCCCGTGAAATTCCTACGAAGAGTAAGAAAGAGAATTGCGGTACGGCGGTAATAGTTTGAATCAGTGAAGAAAAGAGTTCTACGATAGATTTTCGATCCGAATTATGTTTAGCTTAGTGTGTGCATGAATGGAAAATGCGCATGCAGTGATTTACCACCACAGCGGGTTGACATATTATCACGAAGATTAAACATGTTAGATCAGAATAACCCACAAGTTTTAGAATTGTACTACATTTATTTTCAACATTGCTCAATAAACTGCCGAATGTCGAAGGATATTATTTATTTTATGTTTGTTATCATAGTCATTTACTCTTAGCTATCAAACTCCTTATTTTCAAATTCTATTTTATTGGAACATTAACTAGAAATACAAACATTGTACCCGACTTCATAAATAATCCAAAATTTATCAGTGCCCATAAAGTATTAGCTTGTTCTAAAAACATAATGTTGTTATCGTGACAATAGAAAAAAATCACCATCATAAGCGCGGCTAGTAGTTCAGAAAGTTGTGAAGAAACACGGATATATTATGACAGAATAATACTTTATAGAACGGAATCAAAAATCATAGTTAATTACACAAAATATATGCGCGAAGTGGATCCATGCAGATTAACTAGCTTAAAATGATTCATTTATGTGTAAATTTTTTAAATAGTGGAAGAAATTAGTTTTTTAGGCCATAAAATTTGTTTCTTCATTTGTAAAACAATTACTATGAAATTTTAGGTAAGGGTCGTTAGCTCATGGAAGACTTTCCACAATTAATATTGAAGAAAAATGAAAAAGCGCATTATTATATACAGGGTGAAAACAGAAAAAAAGAAAGATTGCTTAGTTTGTTCGAAACAGAATGTCGAAAATGGAAAGCGTCAAACTTATCTCTTTTGTGAGATACGTACACGAAAATCAGATCTACATCCTAGAATTTGTTTTAAAAACTACCATGGTATTAAACAATACAAAATCTAATTGCAAAAAAAGGTTTATATTAATTAAAATTCGCTTGAGTTTTGAGTTAAATATCGAATTTGGAAACTACGTATGGTGCCCGAAAATTTTGAACGGTGCTCAGGGTGTTTGCACGAGATAGGGATTTCCCGCACGCAGAGTATAGTGTAGAAATAATCTATCATAATAATAATGCAGCTTTAGAGGCGGACAGCCATGTCGTCCACCATAAGATAATGTATACAAGGCGCATAGGAATTTCGAGTGTCCTAGGTTCACGAACGTATGCAAATGTGTGTCTGTGTATGGGAAAATGTGCAACTGGAGCGACGTCTAGGGCACTACGAGAACAGTCAAACATGAGCAGTCTAGCAGTCCAATTTGAGAGATGGTGTTGAGTTTTGCGAGTAGTGTGTTTGTTAAAAAATTTGGTGGAGAGTTTAGAAAGAAAAGAAAGAGTTAAGAAAGAAGTAGAACGTAGTCATTTGTAAAGAAGTGTAACAACCAATTCTATACAAAATCTCGCAAGAGTCTCTGTAACAATATTTAAACTTTTGTAATAAACCATATTTTTACTATACTATTTTACTACCTTTGGTTAGCTTTTCTTTTTAATCGAAAATATTTGTAAGTAATACATTTAAATATTAAAAAAATATATTTTTGCGCGAATATAAATTTTATGGTATGGTACTCATATTCTTCTTGCTCCGGTGAATTATTACAAATGCAGTCGTGATCTTGACGAGCAATGTAGAAAATTCATTGTATTTCGTTTGAAACATATGTATTTTAGTTTATATATACGTTTCTATATTTCCTATTTCTATTTGTACACATTTTGTCAGATGGTTTCCACATTAAAAATGTGAACTTAAAAAAAATGTCTAAAATTATTTTTAAAACACTCAATTCATTTATGTATATAATTTGTGTAAGGAATAGTTTTTGAAGAAATAAATGATACATTTAACTAAATGTAATTTAATGTAAAACATTAATGAAATAATGTTAGGGCAATGGTTTCAAATCTCTGCATTTTGACAAAACGATGGGCGCTCGCGGAGAACGCACGACTCGCGCAATCCTACTCGCGTGTGATGAAAATAACAAAATGCATAATATTTACAAATATGTTTCACTGCTTTTTGATTATTATTTGAATGTATTTTATGATATAATTTGCAAGTTTATTCTAAATTTCAATAACTAAGTTATGAAACGTTTCATGTGATATATTGTGGTATATCGTCTATTTAGTTAATTCCGGACGAGCGCCTAAAAATTGTGGTATAATGTGGGTTTATTGTTATTAATATATATATTCAACTGCACTTAACTTTAGTAATTAATGCATACAATCAATTCCCTTTTTGTTATTAACACAATATGTGTTATACATAAATAGTATTTACCAATTGGACGGTTCTGATATACGAGCATTCTAATGAAACGAAGTAATACATAACTTTATGATACGTTTTGTAGGATGAGACAAAAAAAGTTATAAGCAATATATGCAATATTGCGGGCACACGAAACTTGTCTCCAAATTCCCTTTGGTTATACAGTTTGATGGCCGTTCCGTAACCCACATCGATGTAGCTTTTGCTACACTGCGAGCTTATCTTCCGTAGTCTACATTTGCCTCACGTAGTCTTTAATTCCCTCACGTCCGTGTTTATATGTTTAATCTCCCGGTAAATTCATCGACACCATAAAAGCTATGAAAAACTAGCCCACCAATGTGCTCACCCAGCTGACCGACATACACAGCCGCCAAATTTTAATGTCTACAACAGTAATTCTCTAGGTGCTAAAAAATAACGATTGCACAACACATGAAAGAGCTGACCACAGAAAACCGCGACGACATGTTTTATCTTTCTCATCCAAGAGAGCTCACACCAGAGTAATACACGAATGTTGCGTAATTACAAAAAAGTATGTTTCCTTCTGTTAGGAAAAAAAATACTATTAATTAGCTACGACGAGCAGTTATCAGTAAACTGTCAAGCGATGTAGACCGTTAATTTCTTTAAGCACATTCCTGAGAATCTATTTACTAAAATTAAGAATTACGAATTTCCTTTACATCAAGAAGAACTACATTAGATGACTACCCGTTATTCGAATTTTACTGTCTGTTACTGTTTTCTCATATAAACATTTTAGAAAGTGCAGTCGATGAAAAGCGAAAATAGTTAGCTAGCCTCCTGTTACAATCACATCTGTTAGAAATATTTTTACGGTTTTATATTCCAACTTTTGTACAGTACACGGACCATTCTCTCTACCACTAGTTCTGCTTATTGCAGCGTGAACTTCGAAAGAACTTAGATTTATAATCTCTAAGTGAACAGTTCAAAATTATATGCATTTATAGTAAAGTATTACAATAAATAAGCTTATCGTGCACAATGTAAACCCGACTCGCGTAACCGGCGTAACTAAAAACAAACTCTACGATATGGAGGTTACTATTCCGAAACAGAGAGGGCCTCTTTTATACTCGTGTTGGATTATCACAATAAAAAGTCGAGTTTATTCAGTAACTGTATACACAGTGTGTTCAAACAATATATTCTCACAAGAAAACTACCATATTACGCGTGGCACTGTGTCGAAGTTCGGAATAATTACCGTAGTTATTAATAATTACTCAAAAATGCACCCACTCTCTTTAGCTCTGCGTATAAGAAGAAGAAAAAAAACTGACTCCAAGCATAACAAGGCAAACACCAAAAATAAAAAACGATCGACAGAATCTGCTACGTAACAGGTCCTGCCGCCAGTCTTGCACTAGATTAGACGAATGCGTGTTGCCGTGCCACTGCTGGCCAATACAAGATTAGATTCGTACACATAGTATCATTCATTTGTTCCAAGACCCCTGAAGGAGAGCAGGGAGAAGTTGGAATACGACCGTTGCGATGTCATGTGGCAGAGACCAATTGCGATAGATTTATAGACTCTATGATCAGCACGCGTTCTATTTATAAGCTGAGCTGAAATGTATAATTATGGTTATTACAATACACATTGACATATTTAATTTTAGTATTCATAGAAACGTGCAAATACAATATTATAGAGCCTAATAAAATGTATTGCTAGTCCAAGAAGACGGAAAACGAAGAAATTATCTTGTAAATTTGGAAAAACATACTTAAGAAAGGAACTTTTGCATCGGAGTTATTGCGTATAACGATTTCATAACACAAATTGCTTGACCGATTGTTGCAATGTAAAAAAAATTATGATTTTTGTCAAAACCGTGTTATAGCTCTGAAAAGAACCATTTGTGACCAATTCTAAAGAAGTGCATTTTAGTTCTGAAAAGAAGCAATTAATAATCAGTCCGTGCACAAGTACATGATTTAATCCTTTCAATCAATGTTTTGGCCTCTGCCGCTTTAGCCCGCCACTGTCTTATTCTAACGTCTCCTTGTTCCCTTTAAGGGGCAAATTAATGATATCGTCTGTACGCCTCGTGTAGAAACGCACAACAAACGCTTCTATATTCGCGCTAATCATAACAACTAGAATCGCAATCTATCAATAATTGACGGGCATCACCGAAGTGCCCGGTAGTGCAGCTTTGAGCGGTTACCCCGGGGTTTATCTAAATTATCCCGAATATAAGGTTTTAGTAAAACTCGATTATTTTGAACATTTGAAAAAGTAAACGCCTCAATGGATGAAACATAATAGGTGAATAATAATAAAGCTGTTTACATATATTCAACGTAGTTGTTGCGTGCTCGGGAAAGACCATAAGAACCCTATTTAAAAACTGGATTAAAATAATGTAAGAATATTAAAGAGCTTAATAGTGCACTGCGTAAATTCTTTTTTAATTTTTAAGATTAATAGCATATCTGTTACTGCTTGGGGCATTAACGGTGAGGTATACCTGAGCGAGTGGTCACCAGATGTTTTATCACTCTGTAGAAAAATCAAGCAAAGGGTGACTAGGCAAGGATCTGGTCAAAATAACCATAAAACATCTGGTGAACAAATGCTTGCTCAGGTAAAAGTTAAGTAACAAACGCGAAAAACGTTTAACGGGACTGTCAGCCCTACCCTTGCAGGACCGTCCCACCAAACTGACATCTTCAACACCAGTTAAATAGTCAACGTCCTTTTAACGAACAGAACTTCTAGTCAAACATCACGCGAATACACACCGATGGGCGATCCCTCAATCTAGAAGTAGCTTAGAATCGTATCGAGTAATTCTATGAATCGACACTGTAATACTATTCGATAGGCAATCCCTCAGTCTAGAGGTAACCATTCATCATCTCAATCGTAGAAGTTTATTATACTGAACGACTTATTCATAGTCAACCGTGTTATTCATTGTATAAATGTATACATTGTTACATTGTGAGTGCTCAATTCTCGAACCCTTGATTCCGGATCCCGTGATACAACCCAACTAGTCGCCGTCCGAAAACCTTGTACGGCGAGGTGATCTGCCTTTGGGAACGCCACCATTTTTGGGAGCAACAGTTGCTCACGGGAAAGATCACCCAAAAATAGCTATCCAGCGAGACTCGTCCAACCATCCATATACGCATCACAGCCTTCTTGCCGGGTTAAGGGTTGATCGCGGATACGAGAGAGAGAGAGAGAGAGAGAGAAATAGACACGCCTGTTTTTCTCTCAAGTGTCAACGCACACGACGGACTATTGGTTCAACGAGCAGCCAGATCCAACGTGCACGACGTCAACAATATCAGTGTAACATGATTTGAAGCCGTAACATTTCAAAAGTAAAGCAACAATAGAGTTCAACAATCATGTTTTAATTTCTGTGATGCTGCCCGATTTCCAATTTAATATCTAGAAATTATACTGGATAAACTTTAATCAAAGTATGGTCAATAGTGCAAGGATATCTCCAAGAAATTGGAGACGTTTACGGAGAGAGTATACATACTGCATGCAAAGTTTCTTCCACAAACAAGAAACGATGACATATGGTATGCAACTCGTTGCCGAGAACACTGAGGGAAGAAACATATCTCGACGGAATTGTAACTGAAAATGAAAAGTGGATCTTCTATGCCAGTTTCAGTCTAACTAAGCAATGGCTCTATACTAATGAAGCATCAGTTGCGGAATTAAAACCGACCGTAAATCATTAAAAAAAACTTGTTTTATATAACCCATTGAATTGCGATAGTCTGATTTCTTTCCAATTATTAAACTCTCAACTGTCTCCCTAATTTTAGGAATTAGGAATAAATAAATGACATTAGAAGCTGTTGAAAACAAAACGGCAGTATTAGTTAATAGAAAAGTAAAACGTGATATTAAAGCATTCAAAATAAAGCTAACGAAAATATGATACAAAGTATTATCAGACATTTCATGTACACCAGATACAAAAACGTAGAAAAAGTTGGATAATGTCATTATTATTTCAATGTCATTGATTAATCATAATGTTCAGCTAATCAAACAAAATTTTGATAGATTTATTTATGTTATGAAAATTCTAGTGTATTTCCTTCATAGCTCCTCTAGCTACTATCTTACGTTATTATTATTATTTTATATATCTTACCTCTGTAGTAATTATGGTTATTTGTAAAATATAGTTTATTAAAAGAATTAGAACTATTGATAGCCGGTCAGAGTTCAGATTTAGGATTGAGCTGGTCGGCCTATTTCTTAACATCTAATAAATACTTCTTGCAAACCTCGACACCTCGTCTCAACTGCACTCTGGACTGCTCATAGCCGACTACCCTTACAATGCTCTAAGTTGCGTCTCAGTCACGCATTTCTCATATGTAGACACACGTACACCTTCATGCGTTTGAGGGCGTAGGATACTCGAACCTCCTATATGTTTTGTATACGTTACGGCGCGACGGACGACGGGACAATTCGCCTCTAAGGCTGCACTGTTACGATAGATTATCTCTATTCCATGCAAACACTCTAACACCATTAAAAATTCTCGCGCACCATACGTAAGTATAAAAATTGTTACCTAACTTTTACAGCGGTATCTCACAATATTTCAACAAATATATCCATATATTCCATTAAATCCGTTTGGCAGTTCTTTTTTTAATTTTCATGGTAAGTACCTGCCGTCTTTTTCAGCTTTTCCTGCTTTAATACAAATATACTTTAGAAAAAAAAGTAATAGCAGAGATGTGTAAATAACAGTTTGTACATCTTAACACTTGGCATCTAGTAATTGTCAAAATATTTGTAACATTTATTCATCAATAAAGCAAATAAAAATGACAGTTTTTATGATAGTCTGGGAATCGAAAATTTTGAGAACGAGATTGAGTCATTTTGTTATGATTCGAGAAAAGTATTCCTAGAAATATATGTGCGGAGAGTTTATCTTGAAGGCTTAGTTGCCGATCACATATCATAAGTGTGGGAATGCGTGTCGTTTTGAGCGTGGCATGTGTTCAAAGCGTGTGAAGTGTTTAGTTGGAGTCAAGGAGAAGAGTCTAATATTAAGAGTTAAAGGCAGGGAGTCGCGTGTAGAGCGCCGTGTGTTGAAAGTCGTACGTAGATAATCAGCGACCAACGTCGAAAACTTCTAAGTGTCGAAGAGTCTGTAACCGTTCTTCTTCTTTGGGTTTTTGTTAGCTCCCAAAGAAAGAGAAACTTTAATCCTGAAAGTAGTTCTAGGATGGACACACAAATCTAAATGGGATTTGTACATTAGGCGAGAGTATATAGGTCACAAGAGAACTTATAATACAGTATGATAAATTGAAGCTATTACAAGAACAAAAGTAGAAAGAAAGAGACAGGCAGAAAGAAAACAAAACCGCGTTTTGCCCTCGCCCGAACTGATGCGCGTAAGACACAGAGTGGCTTAAAGTGCAATAATAGATGTCATCTATTTATAAAATAAATTTAAACTGTTACCGGTGTTTTTCAGGAGAATTAAAATTTTACAGAATTTTCCAGAGACGAAGGCGGTGTCGACAAGCGGTTTGCTTGGCGAACTCGTCGGTTTGACGCACTTATACCGGTCAGCTACGGATGAGGGGTTTTCCTGATATTCCGTGGAGTCGGTTTGTCTCCCGAACGGTGCAATGTTTTTCGCCAAAACGCTTTTAACTATTGGCATTCGCTCTCACACAATCTTAGATTACAGCCTGTACCACAATCCGGTGCATCCGTTCCTCACACAACCTCCACACCTACTTCTCAAACGCCCTGTACGCCGTCCGAATTTCGTTTTCCCCAAAATTCCTTGAAGAGCGCACATTTTAGGGGATATTAGAGAGAAACAAGGCTCGTAATAGGCTGTTTGGTATTGCGAAATTCCTTGACTGACCTATATGTAGCCGAACGGTTATAAGTCGTTTATACAATATCGAAGTTCATGTTAGTCGATGAATATTGGTGGGAATTGATTGGATTTTGAATGATGATAGTGATGATAGTTGAGTTCAAGTTTTTTTTCGGCAGCAACTTGTGTTAATAAGTGAAGATGCTTCATTAATATTACTACAATATAGTCTTTGCAGTCTTATTTTATACGCTAGCTCTTTATTTTCGCTCTTCGACTCTAACCCTTTATTCGGTTCTTTGACTCTGACTCTTTACTCTGTACTTTGACTCTGACTCTTTTCTCTGCACTTTGCTCTGCTCACTACAACTCTCTATTCTCTACTACTCTATTTTCTATACTCTGACTTCAATTCTTTACTCTATACTCTGCTCTGTAACCCTGATCTGCTCTCTACGACTCTCTGTTCTCGTCTGTTCTCTGTTCTCTATTGCTCTGACTCTCTTCTAGGTTACGCCCCCCTTCCCTAGTGTCTCTGTACATATCGCCTTTCATTTGTAGACTTTCCCACACTTATCGATCACGTGTATTCCTCGAAACTCTGCGTCACCTAAAACTAAGCAATGCACTTTGTTCGAATCGCTGTTCCCACACATCCAATAATTTCACATTCCCACACATTCAAAAATTATTTTTGGTTGCTACATGTGGGAAAATTATCTATTCGGTTAATCCCGGAGGAGTTCCCAAAGATTGTGGTATGATTGGATCGATGATGATAATATATATATATATATATATATATAGTTTATTAATTGAAACAATATATATACAAGAATTATTGACTAGTCGGATGTAAGGTAAGGAAATTAATCTAGCCGTCGCACTTTTTAACAAGCTTCTCTACGTCGTACTTCTTAGCTATTCGTGTTCGACTTTTCTGACTGTCTTTCCCCGACTCTCGTCATCGACTGTCTTTTCCAAACTGTCTTCATCGACTGTCTGCATACAGCACACACACGCACGCACACGCACACGCACACGCACACGCACACGCACACGCACACGCACACGCACACGCACGCACGCACACGCACACGCACGCACGCACGCACGCACGCACGCACGCACACACACACACATTCGAGGCGATAGGGCACTCGAAATGCTTTGAAAAATAGAAGTATATCCTTCATCGAAGAGTTCAGCAGCAATATACGATGCTATTCTAATTATTTTTCATTGAAAATTCAAGTGTTGCAAAACCAAACGACAGACGATGGAATGAAAACTTTCTATTTCATTTTGCGTGTTGCCGCTCAAGCATCTCTGAGGTAACTTAACCTTTGATAAATCTCCCTACATCAGAAGAATATGTTTCTGAACTGTTGAATTAAGTGTCGGGGGGTGTTTAAGTAAATCCAAATTTGATCCAATAGCTTTACACTTTTGCCAATTGTACGAACTGTCTTCGCTCGCCGTGCGGTATTCATGCTGTGGCCTTTCATAAAGCACAAATATTAATAAGTGGCCATCATAGTATTCTTCATGTCCTCAGTACGATTAACAACTTTGAATAGCAAAACCGTAGTAAGTATTTAGTTTTTTTTTTATTGAAATATCCGTTAGTTTGCCGTTTCCACCAAGTTAATGCGTTTTCTTCACATTTCAAAGCCGAGTACCGATTGTCTTTTTAACGTGATCCATACACTAACTTTTTACCACTTGGAATTCATCACCATACGTATTGATATGTAAATACTTGCTGCACGCTGCAAAGGTCCGGCGTCGCTCCACGCACGCGTCACGCTCAAAGGCTGTTCGTCAGTTTTTGGACATTTATTTTGAAACGTTGAGGTCATATTTTTGGATGGCTGTACTAATATTTTATATTTAAAAAATGCATTTTTCGAATCGTCTACATGTTTCTCCTTCTCTATTCACTAGAATTCACTAGAAACTTATGAAACTGCGATGAAGGAAAAACAGGATGTAGATTGAGAAACAGAAGAAGAAATCATGTATAGTTATTAAAATAAGAAAGAAGAAAAACAAGATGAAATTCAGCTTAGTACTGTGATATAGTCACTTGTTGTTCAAAAGGTAAAACTTGGGCGTTCTTAGTTGTTGAAGAATCTACGTGACTAGTGTACTCATAATAGCATCCGTCGGATGTTAAAATAAACTAATGACAGAACTAAATTCATTTTCGGACAGATTAAAGTGTTAATTCCTTGTTCGGTTACAGTGAAAGTGACTAAGATCAAATTCAAATGGTCATGAGCAGTAAAAGTGCGTTGAAATGACGCTGGAGATCAAATAGGAATATAGGAGGAGAGAAATTTACACATGTAGATGTTACGGTAAATGTGATTAATCCTGTGCTTATGTATAATTGCCGATTATTATATATAGTGACTACTAAGTTTGGTAAATATGCTGAATTCTTGTGTATGTATCAAATTAATCGGCGAGTTTATATAATTCCCAACTTATAATGGCGAATATTATAAGATTACGTTACTGTTCATTATTGGCGATCTTTGTCGATGTCGAATGCACTCTCTTTTTTTCTTACTACAGTAGTCTCTTTTTATCTCTTTAATTATATCTCTTAAAATATCACTTTTTTTCTTTTTAAAATAGTAACGTTTATTGCTATTACTACCAATTATTAAATATTTTAAATTTATTTATTTGAATTAGACTGCTATGACATTCAGAATTACAGTTTGCCAGACTTTTTATATTTGCATTTATTAGACTTGCATTGTCCGTTACAAATGCAGCGATGATATCCCTCACCTCCAAAAAAGAGATGATTTTCTAACATATTGTCGAAGTGATATTGCTAGATGTGGAATATCGTCAAGCAAATTAAATTATTCTTCGTAGATTGTGAATTGATTTCTGGTCTACAAGTGTGAAAGTCTTCCTTGTTTTAACTGATAATACTCTTAATTTTTAACCTCTTGTAATTTCAATGTGTCACCAACTTTATCAAAAAAAATAAAGAATTTTTAACATTCAACACTTTCTTTGCCTGTGATTCTAAACCTTCTTTAGCACTCATTCTATATTATCTTATTTGCTCTTGCTTGCTTAAAATATCTGTCTGGATTAAAGAGACCGATGTTTTATATTCTTTCTGTCTCAAATTTTATTTCAGATGGATGATCATTTTGCGATGAATCGTTATTATTTACATCGGAATCAGCTTCTATTTCGTTATTGGTGTTTTTGGAAGCGATCTTCACTGTCTCGATTAGAGCTTGAAACTCTTCTTCGGTTCTAAGATGTTTGATAAAGTCATTCGGGAAAGAAAACGTTTTTAAGCCTACTTTTACAGCCGTCCCAAACGTTGCTTCATAAGGAGTACACTAGATACCTTCCTGAAATGTGCTATTTTTCATAAGTTACACAAAGCGTAACCTTTCAGATCATTTACCAGTTTGATTGTTTTTCAACCAAGAACTCAGCATATTTTTTATATTCCGGTTTGCCAGCTTGGCTATACCTAACTACAATCTAACACTGGAGGTAGTTGTATTCACGGAAAAGATAAGTATTTCAAGAATGCTGAGTTTCATTACGTCGTATCTTCTTAGTCTTTGATAATCTTGCGGTATTTTTCCATTACTATTGTTTTTACTATTACTCACTTTTATTAATAACCCGTCCTATACTTTTTCGTGAGGAAATCGCTATTTTCTTTGTTTCGTCCCGCCCTCGCCGTAATTTTTTACGTAGAATTTCGCGAGGTCGTAAATCCCGCTCCCAGCTGCTGCGTGACGGTGATGGGGACGTAAGCTTAATCACGTTTGATCAAGACGAGTGAAAATGCAGGCTATGATTGAGAACGAAGTGTTTGGTTAACAATAATTTATTAACACTATCGTATGTACAAATTGAGATGTTGAGTGGTCGTGATGTTCTTAAGTAATCGCGTTTAGACTACAGTCAAGAAGCTAGTCGCCTCGTTACGTTGCTTAGTACGTGATATTCGCGAGTGTCAAAGACGATTCCTTGAACACTGCCTTGCTTACTACGTGATTTCGCGAATGTCAAAAACGATTCCTTGAGCACTGCCTTGCTTATTACGTGATTTCGCGAGCGACAAAGACGACTCTTCGAACACTGCCTTAAATGATGATGACGAGCGACTGACTCTTAATGCGGCTGTTAATGACCACTGTGATTGTTATGCGACTGTTTGTGCGGACTGCCTTGCGTGGCGTTTTACTGTGGTTTTTAAGTAAAGTGGCTAATGCATTGGTAGGGGTTTCGTTCACCTCATCGGGCGGGATTTAGGAATTCCTTTACCAATCGCAAAGTTCTGTACGATTTTGAGGGTTTTTTGGGCGGCTTCTTTACTTTAATTGGTTGGGCTGCATTTCCAGAGAAATGCAGACCACTTAGCTAACAGATTGCCTTTCCTGACTTTTCCTTAGGCATCGTTGGTGACATAAAACAATTGGCAGGACACATGTGTTATCAATGGTTAGAGTGCCGCACTTATGCCTTTAGAAATGCCAAATGTTTTATTGCTTAGCGGAACTCTGAAATTAAGCAGAGGTCCGGTGAAAATTTTACCCCTAAGGGTCGTAAAGCAATCGACTGGTTTTTGTCGTTTTTCTGTGCCATCGTTCGTTCGAGCCCGTTCGGTCTTTGGGACGGAACATTCTTTCTTAGTGTTCATAATATTAACTAGCTTGGAGTTAAAACGCTCAAGCATACCAGCCATCATTTAGTATTTTATAAAATACGAGAGGGTAACGAAGAAACGTTTAACCGGCACGAAATTGAAAATTCTACTGTAGAAGTCGAGCGGAATCATGGACAAAGTCTCATCTCGACACGTCCATGTTCGACGCTCGCCAAAAGAACCGCGTAAGAAAAAAAGAGAATGCATCCGACATGGACAAAGACCGCCAATAAAGAACAGTAACGGACTTTTATCACTTTCACCATTAGGAGTTGAGAATTATATAAACTCACCGTTTAATTTGATGAATATTTAAGAACTCATCACATTTACCAAACTTAGTGGTCATTAAATATAATAACCGGCAATTATACATAATCACCGGATTAATCACATTTACCGTAACATATATATAAGGGGAGGAACGGAGGTTAATTCTTAGACTTTTTTCAAGCTGTACTGTATTGGTGCGGAGTTTCAATTTAAGATGGCAGTTTGTAAAGTGATAGGATTAAGTTCAAAATTAATATATAGCATTTTGAACGTGGGCGTTTGAAATAATGGGGTTTGTAATCAAAATCAAAAGAGTGGTTCGTTTTATGATGATGCTGGGCAACAACAGAATTATTATGTAAACTGTGTATTCGTGCTTTCATGCTTGTTGCATGTTGCCGTTTTCTTTGGCCAATGTAGCTGGCGTTACATTCTTTATATTTAATCTTGTAGATTATATTACAACTGTACTTGTTATATTCACGATATTTCCCTAAGCCGGTAACGTAATTCTCTTTATAATTAGGATTGAAAGCAGCTCTATAATTGTGATTTTCGAAAATTCTATCTATTTTCTTGGAGATTATGCCAAAGAAAGAAATTGGAATAAATTTGGTGTTATTATTTGCTATATTGTATTTTCACTATTGACATTAAAATTTTCCAGTCTATTTCAACATTTACTTATAACATGATCGATTAATTGGCTAAGAGAAATATTGTCTTTAAGAATTTGTTTAATGAGAACAACATTTTTCTTATGGAAAGAAGTGTCTGATAATAAAATTGCTCTGTTGATCAGACATGAATGATACCAATTTTCTATGAAACTTCGTGATAAGAGGAGAAATAGAAGTATCTATCCGAGAAGGTGGGTTTAGAAGGGCTCCAACAGAAAATTAAAGAATTGTCATTCATTGCTAACAGCAGTTTCTAAATCATCCATAACAATATCGGCTAGCACTGGAGAAAAGACGAAGAGGCGAGACAACTTGTTTATAATAGTTTGTTTATAATAGTTATCCTTGAATTGACGAAACTTTGAGTGCAGAACCAATTTGATTACGCGTATGAACTCTTACCGAAATATTTTAGTGCCTCTACAAGTGTACTTCTATCAGCAATTAATGGGGTTCATAATTAAGGAATTTGGAATATTAGTGAACAGAGAAACCACGCCGAAAGAAATTAGTATGAAATTATCTAAGATAAAGTGATTCTTGAGTTTATTTACCCTTTTGTTACAGCAGTCCGCTCTGCCGGAGTGACCCCACTAAACGGGGCACTGCGCTACGATGTGTGCAAATTGTACATCGATAGGTATATAGGTCGTTGCATGACTGCCTATTATAGCCGGCACCCGTACACACAGGTCGTTGTATGGCTACCGACTATAGTTGGGTTCCATGACGAAAGGGTTAATGAGTTCAAAACTATTGGAGATATGACTGTCAGGATGCGTAAAATTGTTCATTATAATGTTATGTAAGAACAAGACTAATCTATGGAGAAGAAAATCAATAGAAATTACGATAATTCTTAAAAGATAATTAATCTTGTTAATATGAGGGAAATCATAGGCTTTAGGGAGAGAAGAAACCACTGATCCTTGCGAGCAATTATTGATAATTGCTTAATTATAATAATTATTAATATAATTATTAATTATTATTATTTATAATTACTTGCATGGACCAGTTGTTTAAATATATATAAATATATAATATATATAATTAAATATATATAATACTGAGCAAATAGCCAGTTAGGAGCAATATATCTGATAAATAAATATCTGTAAAAATTATCTTCGATGATGTCTTTGTGAACCCATCTTTTACGTAAAAATGTAAAAAAGACTACATAGTATTAAAACATAGTATAAAAAGGGTGAAGCTTTTATAGTAAGGAGTGGTAAGGAGTTTTTTAAATTTATAATACATTAGGATTGAGAGTATAATTTTATTCAAGTGGTTTAATTATGTCGAAGCAGAATTTCTTTTTATTAGGTGGATTTAAAACGATGGACGCAAAAAATTTATGTTCTAACTGCGCAATAGCAATTATGTTGGGAGGAATGTGGAAACCAGATAGATTTAAAAGCCATTTACAGTTGGTACCATCTACGGGGACATTATCTCTTTCATTACCATGGATTTGTCCCGCATTACTACGTTTCAGTTTTTAGCACCTTTCCATAATTTTGTAGAGAGCCGTCGTTTCTTTTCACGGTAAAAGAAACTCACTCTATCTAAATCACACTTTGATAATTTTGTCGTAAAGTTAGGGTCATAAAGGACTTTAAAACTGTGCAAGATTAAGTACCGGCAATAAAATGTAACGTACAGCTGAGTCGTAGCTGACGGCCAATGAGATATTCATTAACGACCTCTCGCAATTTTGTAGTCAGCAACGCAAATTTTGCAATATTTTAGAACATCGCGATACCAGGTAATAATAGCACTGCAAAGCGACGGATTTTTACTAGTAACTTGCTTTCTTACGGGAAGATAAATATATTCCCGAGTGGTATAAATATACAGTGACCGTTCTGTATAATAATTTTCTTTCCTAAAATAAAGTGGAAGCAATACAGGCCTTTTCTATTCCTGAATTTCTATGCATTAAACTAAACATTACCCTGCTTTAGCTTATGAGTATACATAATTTTTGATGTAAAACCATTGTAAAGATAGGCGTATATTATTCCAATGGAAATTTTATATTGTTTTGTAATACAAATATATACAAAACTTATTTAGATCCTATCTATACATTTAATTGTGCGTAGATAACATTTTTGAATACACATGTTATAACAGTTCTTTCTCTTTAAGGAAATTTGTCCTATAGAATACCGACAGCGGTTGAAAGAAGGTCACGAAATATTTTTAGCTTTAAAGTAAAATTTCGAGATTATTTTATCGTAAGTCCTTGACTGGCCTATTTGAAATTAATAAGACAATGAAAAAAATTACAATCATATGAATTAGTGAAGGGCGTACAACAGATGGATATCTTTTATTAATATAACTTGATTGATTGAAATTGAGGCTTAATTAAATTACGAATGTCAGAAATATAAGTGGTGGAAAAGAGATATAGTAATGAAATTAAGTATGTAGAGAAATTTTACGTATTTTACCTGCGCGGTTCCGACGAGCATGCTATCTCCTGTGATCACAGAGAGAAAATCCGCTTTCGAGGATAGAAAAATAAATTTATTCACGGTCTCCACAAGGACTGTTTCGGATCGTTTAGATCACTCTTTTTAATAGGTACATGCACGTTCATTATTGCAATATATACATTTTTACAAAGCAATGAGCAGTGGCTTTCTGTCTTCAAAACGTATCCAATAGAAATATATCACTTGTTTCTTTATATGTAATCTGATCTTTTCATTATTTAGGTATGGTATAACGTGTTAAAAAAATATATTACCGCACTTTATTATCAGGTAATATGTTTAATAAGCCATAGTTACGCCTAGTTTTCTTCTTGCTCGATATATTGTAAATGATGTGCTATGTTCGTAGTCTTAGAAAGCAGTTATTCTAAGTTTATTGATTTTTGGTGAATTGTAGGACACTTGGTAATATACGACGTTTCAGCTCTATCGCGAGCTATGTTAAAAATATGGTTTTGTGAAAGGTTGAAATATATACAGAGATCTATTAAAACAATTCGTAATAAATGAGCATTTTTATTCTTTGTCAATTTTTTATTATTCGTTCGCATTATTATTCGTAACAATGAGCAATAAATACACATTTTCTTTCAATGGTTACCTTTAACGTATCAATCGTTGCAGGTTTTGTACCATAAAATTTATTCTTAAGAGAAGCTTACAATAAAGAATCTAGTGATGTGAGATTTTGCGATCGCAGTGGGTAATCTGCAGGATTTCTGTGTGCTATCCACAAGTTAGATAGACAGTTTCATCACCTTTTTGCAGTTGCAATAGCACTTTCGCAAACTTTCTTCCGTTAAAACTTAATCTGGATCGGTCTATTGTTTCTTAACCATTAAATCTACACGAATAAAATTTAACCTTTTAACCGTTTGAGTCCCAGACGGTATTGAAGAAAAAGCAGCACGATAGCATTATTATAGTACTCTTCTACCTATTGTAAAATGTACTATTTACGTTAAAAGGAGCTGTGCGATGTGCTTGCGTCAGTAAATCTGAACGTTCGACTTCGACAATCCGCAACGCACCGTCAGTTGTCCACAATGCTCGAAATGTGCTGGGTTTTCTCGACATAAAATCTGAGCAGCGCGATCACGCTACTTGGGACTCAAACGGTTAAATGATATGCTATGTTCGTGGTGATAGCGAGCAGATGTTCCAAGCTAAATTGGATCTTGGTGAATTGAAGAACATTTGATGTTATACTCGGCTCTATTGCGTGCCCTCTTCAGATATATTACAAAAATTATTTTAAATTTGGATACAGAATTATAATATTGTATGCGTGGAAATGTTGCAGAGAATGTTGCACGATTTCGATGTAATTTCTAGAAGTGAATTGATGAGCCAATGGTCAAAGCTGAGAAAGGAATATATATTGTAGATATTGTATATTTACATGTTTTAGGAAGCTATTTCTCAATATGTATTATGTATAGATTTTGTTATATTTCACTATATTTTTTACTTTGGATTGAGTATGGAGGCCTTAATTTACTGCTTAGGGCAGTTACGACTGAGTGAAAACAGAATTTACCTTCAAGTGTCATTGAAGTTATATTATTGTAAAATTTCACGTTTATTTCGTATTATCAAAGTAATTATCTTTAACGATAACTATACTTAAGATGTTATTACTATCATTTTTTAACACACTTTTTACACTTTTATTCTGTGTTTAGTGATCTTCTAAGTGGTCGGTTTCGGTGTTGGTCGCCTCGGAGAGAGGAAACTAATTGACATTAGAATCGTTTATAACGTGGTCATTGAAGGGCACATACAAACAGTGAAATTGTTTTCGTTTGCCTCGTATTATTGATTAGAAAGGGGAACTGATTTCATTAAAGTATGTTATTTTCGGAATGGACTCATTTTGAAATGCACTAGTTTGAAATTTTCTTTAACAAATTATTGCAAGCAGGATTGACATTCTAGGTATCTTTCTGTAAATTCAAGGGGTTTTGTTCTATTTTTATAACATGTAACGTTTCGAAATCAAGTCTTTTGGAGTAGTATGGTTCATGGTCGAATATTACTATATTTTTAAAATCAGGTTTGTGGCTCGTTTGTTGGTGGTGCAGAGCAACGACTGCATTATTTTTTTGTAGACCGTATATATATTCTTTGATGCGGGCTGAGGGTTTGCATTTCGATTGTCCAATATAACTATTATTGCAATTTTTGCATTTAACTTTATAGACTATATTGCTAATGCCGTTTCTGTTATTCTGGTCTTTACCTAGTGTTTGATGTGATTATCTTATTCAGTTTATTTTATGGTATAAAAGCAGATTTGTAATTATATTTTTAGAAATTTCTGTTAAAATTATTGTTAATGTGTACATAAAACGAAATGGTAATAAATCTCGTGTTGGCTTGTAGTTTAGGTTCTTCATTGATAGTGGAATATTTGAATTTTTTAAGGCGTTTTTTAATCAAAGTATTCGACTATTTCTGGGGAAGTTGTTACCATTTAAAATATATCTGATGACATTATTCTTTTTGTGACTGTTTTTGTAATGTTTTGTGTATGATAGTAAAGCAGCTCTGTCCATCGATGTGATCGCGCCGATTTTTTGTGAAATGTCATGGTGAGTTTATAGAACCAATCGAAGCCTATTGTGTTATCAGTATTTCGGTTGATGGTAATTTCTAGAACACTAATTTTGGGGTGCTTCCATTTCGAAGGTAAATTGTAATCTTGGGTAGTATGAATTCAATGTTTCTAAAGGAATGTATTTGGTCTATGAAAATCCAAGTAATAATGCTATCAACATATCTAAAGTAAAAAGTGGGATGGAATGAGGTTTTTTTTGAGGCTCTTACTAAATCTTCCATGACGATGTTTGCTAGTATTGGGGACAGTGCAGAGTCCATTGGGAATTCAAAAATCTTATAATAAGTGTTATAATACTTTAAGAAAGTCGAATGAAGTATGAGCTCAATAGCCTGTATAAATTCTTTTTTCGGTATTCTTATACACTTACATATGTCCTTCCAACGGTAGTGAATCGCTTCGGAAGTTAAATAGTATATTAATAGTATATTTGTCAATAATAAAATACCATCAAAAGAGAGTAAAGAGCAATATTTCGGTACTGTAAAATATTTGAGTAGCTTCATGCGTTCCAAGCTGTTAGTTATATGGCTATTAGAGCGCTTTATGTCTTTAGTTATAGAATTTTGTAACGAAGGAGCTAATCTATAAAAAATTGAATCTATGGAACTCGCTATCATGCGTAATGGATAACTATGTATCTTGGAAAAGCTATAGGCATGTGGTTTTTGAACCCATTTTTTAAGCAGACCTTGGAAAGATATATACATGGTCGTAAGTGAGTTTCTGTTTATATTTTTTGGCAAGTGTGTATTTTACTGAAGGAGTTCTCCCTTTGTGCAATGTAGTTCTTTTTATTTGGGACTACCATGATATTGCACAAATCCGCACGGGTGATGAAAATGTTGGTCTTCTCTTTTCAGAACACTCTTGCGTCCTTAACTTTCTTTGCCAGCGGCCAATCCGCGTGTTATATGTGTTTTTGGAGGTTCAGGGAATATACGGCATTCTATTAATGACTGAACTTCTAATTTTACTAATTTAGGGGGATTTTTGGTTCTGACTGTGTAATATCTCTTCTGCTTTTTTAACGATGTTCAGACAAATTCTGGTTTTATTGTGTATATTTTATATAGTGGGTGCACCGAACTTGTATTCTAAATGTGCAATTTCCATAACATTGGTAGGGATATTGGTGTCGTTGGATAAATTCATGAACCACTTTGCATTGGTAGTATCTGGTTTAAGGCTATTGCTCACTTTATTCATTTCTATTTCATCATCTTGCGACGTGGATGGTGAGACTAGGTGCTGGGTCTCTGAGTCGTAGGTTGTAAATTTATTAGTAGGGATTAAGTTCATATTAATATTAATCTGATTTTCATTTTAATTCATTTGCGTGTAAATCCTGTTGTTGTAATAGGGAGAGGAATACTGAGGATGGAGGTTATTATAGTGGAAGATTAACCCTTTGCACTCGATTTATTTTCAAAGTTGTTGTGTGTCAACTTGTAATTATTTTTAGCTAAATGAATTAAAGTAATTTACAGTGGTAGAATTCAACGTATTATATTTATTTCATTAATAATCAATATAAAATGTTTTAATTTTTGTACTCTTTTACAGTGTGATACATTTTAAAACAATTTTCAACGTGCAGAAAAGTATGTTTTTCGCATGTTTCGCAGAAATAAACAGTTGCCTTCCTTTCACCCTTAGCTTTTCTGTTAGAACAGACCATACAATCATTATGTTTTTTTTTCGCGTGAGGTACTAAAATGTGGAGTTTTCCATCAAGTCGATTCTCTACATCTAATGTTCATGGTCGCCCGCATTTTTTAGTTCTTTGTCTGAAATCTCCCACGAAGGAAAGAACTAACTTACGTATGAAACGTAAATGAGTTATTGGCTTCACCCCATTCTTATCACATGAAACTTTATACAAAATGTATGAGTTAATGGCAATGTATTTTACAGTTATTTAGTGCTATGGTCTACAGACATACATTAGTATTGTCACCTCCAATGTGACATCCGAGTTGTAGAGTAAATTAGTATTGTCACCCACAATGTGACATACGAGTGCAAAGGGTTAAGAAGTCTTCGGTGCACGTGCTAGTCACGTGTCTGTATATAATACAGTCAAATTTATGTTCCATTTTAAGTCTACTTAAGTATGTAAGCCCATTATTTGCAATCCATTGTATGTAAAAAAAATATATAAATTTAAGAGTGAATAGGGAAGAAGTTTGATTATATGTATTCTGACTCGGCGGGTAATCCTTGGATCTTAAATATTGAGACAGAAACGTCCTTGATTTCGAGAGAGAAGATACGATTCTTTAAATAAAAAAAACGATGAATAAAATTGATTATTTCACGTAAGTGAGAGAGAGGTAAATGATGGCAAGCGTAAATTGCTTACGTGAGGTGGTAATATGTCATGGAAACGACATCTTAATAGGAAAATCTTTTGTGTACGCAGGTGTATTAATTTTCTATTTATTCAATAATTCTTTGAATTTAGAAACAGAGACCTGGAACCTCAACTCTACTTATAATAACTTGTTAATGAAAATTTCAAACCAGTTAATTCGAAAATCAGTCCGTTTCGGAAATCTTACTCCCTACCGAAATTTGGTCCCTCTCTTAATGTTTAGAATAATACGTTGTAAACCAAAACAATTTCAACGTTTATATGAATAACTCTCAACGACCACGTTTTAAATGATCCTAATATCAGTTAGTTTCATTTCTCGGAATCAGCCAACACTTCAGCCGTGAGATTAGATCACTAAACACAGCATGAAAGTGTAAAATGTGTGTTGAAAAATTATAGTAATAACATCTTAAGGATAATCATCGTTGAAGATAATTAATTTGATAATACGAAGTAAATGTAAAATTTTACAATAATATAATTTCAATGAGGCTTCAAGGTAGATTCCGTTTTCACTGAATTGCAACCGCCCTAAGTAGTAAATTAAGGCCTCCATACTCAATCCAAGGTAAAAAATATAGTAAGATATAATGTAATCTATATGTGTGGTACACGAGAATTTTTGATGATATTCGGAGCGCTTGCATGGAATAGAATTAAGGTCTCATAAGAGTGCAGCCATAGAGACGGACGGTCGCACCGTCCTTCGCGCCGTAATGTATACAAAGCGCATAAGAATTTTGAGTGTCCTATACCCTCGAACGCATGAAAGTGTGTGTGTGCCTGTGTGTGGAAAATGGGGCACTGGCGAAGACATTGCAAGCGCAGTCGAGTATGAGCAGTGGAGAATGCAGTTAAGAAGCACGATGTAGAGATTAGTTAAGATGTATAACGACCAGCTCAATTTTAAATCTCAATTCTTAGCGGTTATCAATGGTTTCAATAGACTTTGTATATATCTTAATCTTTTTAATAATCTATATCCTTACCAACAACTATATTTTACTACATATATAATATACATTGAGCAATAGTTTTCTAAAACATGTAATTATACAACATTTGCAATATGTATTCCATTTTCACCTCTGACCATTGGCTCATGAAATCACTTCTAGAAATTACATCCAAATTGTGCAACATTCTTTACAATATTCCCACGTATACCATATTATAATTCCGTATCAAAATTTAAAATACTTTTAATAATATATCTCAAGAGAGCACGTAATAGAGCCGAGAATAACACTAAGTGTTCTTCAATTCACCGAGATCCAATTTATCTTGGAACATCTGCTCGCTAACACCACGAACATAGTATGTCATTTAAAAGGTTGAATTTTATTCATGTAGATTTAACGGTTAAGAAACAACAGACCGATCCAGATTAAGTTTTGACGGAAGTAAGCTTGTGAAAGTGCTATTGCAACCGCAAAAAGGTGATGAAAGTGCCTACCTAACTTGTGGATAGCACGCAGAAATCCTGTAGATTACCCACTGCGATCGCAAAATATCACAAGACCAGATGCTTCATTGTAAACTTCTCTTAAGAATCAATTTTATGGTATAAAACCTGCAACCATTGATATGTTAAAGGTAACCATTGAAAGGAAATGTGCTAAAATTCCGAATGAAATGTTTTTAAATGTGTGCTATTCGATACCTTCACTATACCAGTGCTGTTTATATCAGAATGATCATCACTTTGAAAATATGAACTAAGTACAAAACATAACAGTTAATGTGATTTATCATAAAAATAAAAAGCAAATTGCATGATATTTAAAATCAGATTTGACCATAATGTGGAGTACAAGGTTTCGAAGGCACGGTGTTTACCTAAGACAAGAATGACCGATTTGTCGGAGGAAACGGGAGGAAAAATCCAAAAGGAGTAGAATAAAGCAGTGATTAGTTGTGTTTAGTTAAATTAAGAAATTAAGAAATTAAGAATAAAGCAGTGATTAGTTGTGATTAGTTAAATTAAATATGTCGCGAAATATTTAAAAAATGTTGAGTAATAAACCTAAATACGATAGGGAAGTCATTAAGAAATGAAAGAAATTAGAAAAATGAATATCTAGGGAAAGAAAAGGGAAATATCTAAGAGATACCTTATATTATAACAGAAGTATATGTCGATAAGAGGTAAAATAATGAGATAGTAATAATGAGAGCGAATTATATAAAAATGCCGACTCATGTTATGAAAAAAATAATATATTTTAAAACATTTGCTATGTTCACCATAGAGGGATATTTCAATTTGTACACCCAAAAAGAAGGCAAATAAAATACTGGATTCCTCGTTTAAAGCTTCATTTTTTGTGACAAGAAGAAAATTTCCTACTTTTTCGAAACTTCCACTCGAAGCATTGACCGAATTCCTTCCTACCCATTCTTTTACCAAGGTATCTAGCATTCACGCTTTTATCTTATAGAGTTCCACCTTGTACATGGTACATACCTTGAAAATAATCCATACACGTGAGAAACCGAGAGTAATTGGTAGAGAATCTGCCTATAATAAAATAATGAACATACCTATTTCTAAAAAAAAATCATAGAGGTATATAAGAAATAAACTTCACAAAGCAGAGATCCGTGATTTGTAATGTATTCAAACTTCTGCAATATTACCTAAATATGTATTCAAGGCACCAGAAACACATAGCGTGAAAATATCCCTATTAAATCGTCTAGACATATCTACGAGAAGTAAAGTATTCAGAGAATATCTATTGATTTGTACAAAACTTTTTTAATAATTGATGAAATAGGGATGTTCAAGCATGTGTGCGAGAAATGATGTAATACGAAAGCACTTTATTATTATTAAGGAAACATTTTAGTTATTTAATAATTGCTGCACTTTGACACTCAAGCTGCCCAATTGCATTCACACTCTCTCATCCTCCTGTACGCACACAACTGCCTATTATGTGCGTTCTTCACCAACTATGCGTCATTGGAAATTCAGACACTAATTTCGTCATATTCGCTCTCCTTCTACCGTTTTACATCATAATCAGCTTATCACTATTGGAATATGAGTACATTTATATTTCAATAAGCACATAATGACATCTGAAAACATTATCATAACTTGCGACTGAACGAGCAATGCAATAATTGGCAGTTGAAGATTGTCGATCCGCAAGGAAACATGTAAGTGTAAGTGTAACAAAATATTTTGTAGAATCTCTTTATTAACAGTTATGAAGAAACGTAGTTTATCAATTAAATCACCTCAAACAAACAGTGAGTTATTCCAACAATCACAACTTTTCACAGAGCTGCGTACTCCTTCCAACTTCGGTCGCTTGTACTTTTACTCTTTATAGTATTTATCGTTCTAACGTATACATCATCACACTTCCATAGATTTATATATGTATTATAAAGAAATAATAAATATTTGATACATCTGTGAAATCAGTTAAACATATAAAAATATGAAAGCATTGAAAAAGATCTATACTTCTACAGTATCAATATAATTGTTACTTTTTTAATTAAAAAATACAGTATTTTTGTTTTTAGCATGATATTTTGATCGTTTAAGTATAAGTAAAGTACTGTAGATACTTCGTACGACACGTGTTATTTTGAATGGTATTGCACGCAAGCTTGTAAGAATACTTTGTACATTTTTGAATATCTTTGTAATTTTTCTTGAATTCCTAAATGTATAACAAGTTCGATTTATCATTTTAATTGAAAAGATTAAACAAAATTGAAAATTTTCCACGTCACTGGATATATCGCGATTGTTAAAATGCATTTCTTTGTGTGGCGCGTTTTTTAAATCCTCCTCGATTAGTTTTCTAGGTGAAATTAGTTCTATTGATGCGTAATTGTAAAGAATGTATTGCGCAGCAAAATATAAAAACGTTAACATGTCATGAAGGCTTAATATCTTAAAATTTGTTGGAAATTCTTTGTTTTTTTTAAATAAATCTTATTGTTGAAGTGAACGCTCTAATTTTTCGGTTAAAAGCCCGCACTGGAGTGCCACAATCCACACAAAACTACAGTGTCATCAAAACCTGACATGTCAGGTTTGGGCTGTGGTCAATTTTTTATGTATATGTACCAAAGGAGAACACTATGAATTATAAAAGAAAAAATAAGTTATCAATGATATATATTAAAGAATACACTAATCACTTTCACCATGTATCGCACTCAAAGGCGAAGTTTTCTTAACTTATTAACGGCGACATAACTAATTAATTTTACGTACTTGGTATTAAACGAACGAAAAAGTATTTCTCCATTAGATTTTATGCTTTAATGTTATAAGAAATCCTGTCGATACAAAAACGCAAAGAAAAAATTTTTATGAAAAAGTATCGCGTAGTAACGTTCAAAAGTCATGTATGACAGGCTATAGAGACAGATGCACGTGTAAGTGCAACAATGCTGAGCTACACAAGGCAAGCAAAAAGCGATTAATATAATAAAAGAAAAGCGTTTTAGCACCGCTGGTATTAGGACAGACGACCTCCCGAAATGCCGTTCAGAATGCAGAAACTAACCACACACGAAATCACGACACAAAACAGATGACAGATAACAGATGACCAGTGGTCTGCGTATTTTCCACACAATTCGCAGCCGGTTAGATCTTCAAAAACATCAATAAAACAATGTATTTGAGAATCCCATTTCGAGTATTGTTGGCGCTTCATAAAAAAAACCGATAAGACGGAACAGTGATAAAGCGGGTCTTCCACTAGGCATACCTATCCTTATCTTTGATGCCTGCAGAGGCCCCACATTTATGCTGCTGACGTTGCAAATTACAAAGGAGCAGCTCCTCGTGTTTACAAGGAATTTATTAAATCTCACGATTTATTGTTTTTTACGATTTTATCTATGTTTAGGTCAATGCATTAAGTCTCGTCGCTGACATCATGCTATCTCACTCGATCTCAACACCTCTCATTCTACATTTGGGTATTAACCCTCCATTACTCGTATGTATCTCACAAATACACGACTTATATCTAATGCATCTAGAGTGGCAGGTAATTTGCGAAGGGGATCAAGCTCTTATTTATGCTTTCTTTGGCTTATTCATTTAAATTTTTAGTGTAAAATATAATTCAACACTCTGAACACATAAATTTTCTTTGTTTTTCTGTTTAAACATATGTGTATCCAAGAGAAGCAGCCCTACTGTATTTCTCGGGCAAAAACCGTGAGTATCAGAAGGTTAAATGTAAAGGATATCGAGTATTTACGACTTTTGGACCATCATGGCCTGCTCTTGAACCTTCGACTTTCTCTTTATAAGACTAACCGGATACATGCCCTCTCTAAACAATGTGTTTTTCTTTCCTTCATTTTTGGATTTAAACTCTTCCTACACAGACTCTCTTCCTTTTCTTAGTTTTACGGCAGTTTCCTCTTCACACAGACATTCTGTTCTTGACGACCGACGAGCATTGTTTCCAAGCTTAAGATCGAGCATCCTCCAAAGACTGATATGTATAAACGAGATTGTCGTGACCGTAAGCGTCTTCAAGAGCACTCGCGATCAGAGTGCATACTCGACGCGTTTTCGCGACCGAGAAGCGGATTCTAGGCGAAGTCTCAACGTGTGTACATCCCACGCGGTGTCGTACAAACATTCGGTGTGATTCCAGCATAAACTCGAGGCATTGTGTATATCTCTAATTATGATTAAATAAAAAGCTATACGAAATTACGGTGTGTATGTGAATGGCATTCATTTCGATACAAAAAACAGTCAAGCAATTGCCATTGTTCAATCAGCCTAAATAGCTCCATCGCCATGTCAGTTATTGCTCTTGACATTAAACCTATCAGCCATTTTCTGAACATATTTATGTACACATATCTTCACACGCATATCTTCAAAGAAAAAAGGTATTAAAAGAGATGTCGAGAAATAGATTCACAATCTGCGGTAGAAACATCAAAAATCTCTAAAAATGCCTGAATACGAAGTACAGCGATTTTTATAAGAAAGTAAGATCTAAGAAACGATTGATTTTGACTGCTTCAGTAGGTTTAGTGCTAAAACGAATTACCAATAAGGTTTAAAGATGGATAATTTTTGTAGCTGGTATAATCAAAGATGGTAAGGGAAGATTATCTGAAGAGAGGCATTGTGCTCTACGAAGTAGGGCAGCCCCTTATCAATAGAGACATGCAAGGCCTTTGAATTATCGTACCTGTCGAGCTACGATTTCGAACAACGAAAACAATGCGCGTTTTGTCCCCGAAAGGACAATCAGTTCTTTAGATCTCCGTCGCAACGTTCATGTTTTACGACCAAACGTCTTGAAAGTATTTTTGTCTGTTCTGATGTATTTGCCTGTACTGCTTCACTGACTTTGGAGAGAGCCTATAAAAAGCGTCAGGATGACCTAAAATTTCCAGGAGTTGAATAATCAATCATAAAATCCGCTGCTCAGGAAGAAAACAACAAACTGAAAATGATATTGTTTGGGAACCAACGTTTCATGTAAGGTTCTCAAAAAGCACCGAATTATATTTATTACTAAACGGGACATTATTTTTCACTTAGTCGGTAATTACCAATAAAAGGATCAATTATATCTAAAAAAACAGAAATTTAATCAGTTTATATTTTTAATATACTTTTGGAATTTGATATGATGAACTGTAAAACTCACGTTGCAAGAAATCCTTTTATTGCAAATTATTTCGTAAATTTTTAAAATATAATTTCCGATAAATATTTCTAAATTGACTGATGATTACGGAGAGCACATTTTTCCAGATTATGGGTAAACCCGATAACGGCAATACTGGTACTAACATTCCCAGTTTAGTCTACTAACAAACAGAAATGAGAATATGTGCTAACAATATGAAACTGATATTTTACATCCGAAAATAATTGCATTAGTTTTGATTGTATACAATTTTATGAGTGATTTCCATGTTATGGTTTACTTGAGAATAATAAATGCCATTCCGGGGAATTATGCATATAGTAATGAACTCGGTTGTATGCAGAAGATGACTTTTATTTGGATGCGTTTTGTACAGTGGACTGCTAATGACTGCTGCCCATGCGTTGTGACAATCAGGAGAAAGGCACAACTACATTGCCCTTTTGTGCCGTGTTAGTCATCACACGTAAGATCTTTATATTCAATGTTCTGTAAGAGGTGAGAATTATAAAATAACACAACGCGGTGTCTTACAGGAGCTATTAAGGAAAACACTAGAATTTTCGTAACATTAATATATTTCTTCTACGGCGGCTTACATCGATTCTTCTTCCCGACTCTTCAAACTAGACTGTTCAAATTCGACTGTTCTTACAGTGTCCTAGACAGTACCCGAGTCACGCATTTTCCCATGTACACACACGCATCACGCACACACACGTACGCACACGCACGTACGCACATATACACACATACACGCGCGCGCGCATACTTTCATACGTATGGTGGTCTAGGGCACTTAAAATGCCTATGCGACTTGTATATATTTTACGCATTATTCTTATGATGGATTATTCTATCACAGAATATCATATATCATAAGATCATATATTATTCTAATCATTCTGCATTATTCTCATGACAGATTATTTCTATCTTGCATTCTGTGCCTCAGACCCTTACTCTTACATTTTGGTGAACGGTAGAGTAAAACTATGTGCTACGAATTTGACAAAGGCTTGCTATCGTCGACGCGATTGTTTGCTCGATAAAAGAAAAAAAAATTCGTGTGAGAGACTTTCGCGCGTTAGAAGTGAAACTTCTTAGGTTCTAACATTTGTTGACGATCTTATTATTATTTCAGGATTAAGAAATGGAATTTCATCGATGTAAATCTCTGTTAATTCAATAAAATATCCCCTTTATCCATCAATTTCCATTAATTCATACTTTAAGAAAGAAATTATTGGTTTGTGATAGCTGAAGTACGATGTAAGTAATTTAAACTGTCAATTTTCTAAATAACGAGAAAATATCATACTGCGTTGACGGTAGTGCCTGATCTGGTTGTAGGCTGATTTTTGTTTGTGTTTAATGTTACATCCAAAAATCTTGGTAATGGTTGAGCTTTGTTTGTGTTCAAGTTGATGTTAAAATCACCACTCATAATCAGTGGCATTTTGTCTAGATCTTTTCTCTACAATGCTGCACCTTTAACAGTGTAGACCTATAAAATTGTATGAATAAGATCAATAATATCTTCATCTTTTGCATTGTTTGATATGTAGATGGCCACCATCATATTCATCTGATCATTTTCCAATTTACATATGGCTGTACAAATAGCACCAATTTCCGTACTCTGTAAGCCCAGTTCATTGGCTTGATGTACATTTATATCTATGTTTGGGTTCACAATATTTGTCCTATCATTGGTGTTTCTACATATAGTTACTCTTCCAGCTCTCACATTTAGACACGTAAATTGCACGACAGAATTGAAGTTTAGAACGTCCAGCCTCTCGTTATTACATAACCAGATTTCTATTAGCAATAAAAAATTGCAACATTTTATGACTGCATCACCCATGTCCAGAAAATGTGCTCGCAGATTTTGGCAATGAAATGAACAAAATGATACTCCTCATCTACTCGTCATAAAATCAACTAAAACTGTGTTCAGTTTCTGCAATTGATTGAGATGCATTCTACGAAACTCAGCTTGCAAATCACTCATCGAAGCTGCTCTGCGTTCATGATAAAACATGGGATTATTGTCTTTCGTAACAATAAATAGTTCATTGATATTTATAACTCGTGATAAGACTACATATACCAGCTGCTGTGTCCGTTTTCTGTCGTATTGATATATTGTACGATATGACCAAAAGTTCCTTCTAGAGATTTCTGAATGGCGATTACCAAGGCAGGAACTATTGGCAAGTGCCGATGTTGAACAAGAACGATTTTATTATTATTTAACCCTGACAGTAACACCCTTTTTTCTCCTTTATGCAACACCCTAGGCCTTTAAGGCCTATACTAAAATAAAATAAGTAATTTAACCGATTAATCCAGGAAAAAATTTTTTTTCCTCTCTTGAAGTCTTCAGGAACTTGGAGTAAACATTTGGATATAAATAACCAATGAAACAAAACAAAAATGAATAAAATAGTTAAATTTATTAACGAAATCTTCTAATGCTTACAATAATTTGGCTTATGTTAAGCTTTTAATGTAATAATACTTCAATGCTCTTTATCACTTTTGCACTATAATAATGTTTGTATGAATAATTGTGTGGGAACGCGAAAATAGTCTGGCGTGAGAATGAGTAAATACTTCGTAGATTATAAGTGCGTGGACCAAGTGAAGTGTGTTTGGGCTGTAAGGCAACGAGAGAAAAACAATAGAGACAGAGTGCATGGCTTGATTTTGGGTGACGCGTACTTTAGCAGAATGCACGTGGCCGATGAGCGTGAGAACGTCTACGAACGAGAGGAGATGCGTGAAGGGATGCTAGAGAAGAGGGAGAATCTTAAGACAGTATATAGGGCAGTCGAGAACGAAGAGTCACGGAAAACAGTAGAAAAAAGAGAGTCACGGAGCTACGGTGGTGTAGTGGATAGAAGCTCAGACAGCCACGCGGTAGACCCGGGTTCAAATCCCGCCCATCACCTCTAGTTTTTCTATGTGATATGTATACCGTAGCTCTGGTGGGTCGAAACCCACCTTAAACAGTAGGTCCTAGGCCAAATGAGCTTAGCAGTCGGTGTCGAAAAATGAATTAAAAAAAAAAAGAGGGTCACAGAGAACAGAGTCAGAGTCAGAGTATAGAGTACAGAGTAAAGAGTCAGAGTCAGAGTACAGAGAACAGAGTAGAGAGCAGAGCAGAGTTAGTGTAGAGAAACAGACTGTGTAAACTGTATGCTAATAATAGTAATAAACTATCGATCTTTATCGACACAAGTTGCTGGCGGAAAAATACTTGTACCTAACCATCCACAAAAAATTAAAAAAAATCCTAATCAATCCCCACAATTGTTTATATGTTTATATGGATAATTGACTTGCTTATGAACATTTAAACTTATTTCCCCTTCAAAGTCAGATTCAGTGCGTGCTATGGTAAAATGTGGATCATTATCCTCATCCACACATGAACCTGATGAGCTGTCATCTTTTAGAAAATTTGAATCTTCTACGTCGTCAAGATCCGAGAGATCTGATCCATCCAAAACAACTCCTCAGCCATGTTGTATAAGTCGTAAAAAGCTTGGAGAATATAAAAATTAAATTTTATAAAAAAATTGGAACAAGGAATAAAAAAAAACATCCTAGGACTTTAAAACCTATAACCTTTTAGTATAACATAATAGGCCTGGGAGGCCTACAAAGAATTTACGTGGAAAGTATAATACATGTAGGCCTGAGAGGTCTTAAGCATTTATGAAAGACAGTAATAACTCAGCAGAAGGAAGACTTAGCGAGGTGAAACCTAGAGGGGCTCATAAACAACTGATTCTTTGATTCATAGACGAAAGGACAATTGGGGGGGGGGGGGGGGGCAGAGAGATGTCGAGGAGGAAACTTTCCGCACTGTGGACCTCGGAGGCCTGTCGTGTTACTGTCAGGGTTAATGGAATACTTGATGTTCGTTGTCCTGTGGGCACTGCTGTTCGGTCGAGGCTATTAGCTTGAATGTAAGCAGCAGCTTTTCCTCTTGTTTTTTCACCTATTTTTTAAGAAGCTGGGAATTTCAACCAAACACGTTTTACTACTCTATTATTTTCATAATCAATATAAATTAATGTCTCTGAAGCCCCATTTGCCAAGCTATCAGCAACGTCTATATCTGCTATTACCATGTACGACTTGTAGAATACTAATATTATTTCATAAGGTAATCAATCGGTGTCCACTGTAGACATCTTATGAAGTTTTTGACGTACAAAATTGAGCTATTTCTAATTATGGTATCCGGTATATTGGTCTTGTGCAACTAATGTAATTTTATCATTCACTAAATTCAAGATGGACCGATTGAATGGATTGACGGATTCGTTGAATTGATCGACAAATCCGGAGTCAATCAAATCCAATTCCGTTGGCTCTAAAGGCGTGTCGTTTCCAGCCTTTTTGAGCACAGATGAAAACATTTGATCTGCTTGTCTCGTAACCTCACTCAACTCATAGAATTTGAGCAATCTCTACAGTGTTTGGTCCTCAATACGTTGTTTCGTTTGCTTATAAATTGGTATTGCTCTTACGGGTAGCAACTGGCGTAAATCGCCAATGAAAATAATATCAACGTCGCCAAATTCACTTTCATAATTTCCTGTAATCTGCTTCAATCTGGCATCAATATGTGAGAATAGCTCAGCACTAATCATACTCGGCCCCACGGTACGCGCATCTATAATGTATATGACAGAGAGAGTAGAAATGATTCTTCCTCTTTTGCTTTTCAAATGTTAATTGGAGTTAGAGAAGAAGAATCACTTCAAATTTCGTCTCACTCAGGCCAACGCATACTATCGTGGCTAAAGGAAATGCTACGTATACACACTGTCCGCGCTGCGCATGCGCGTAGAGTACGTATGACACGTTTCCTGTAGTCGGAGAAGGAGAAGCGTTTCACGTTTCCGTCACATCTAAGCGAATTAGCTCTACCACGCCTATAGAAGTTTCACTTCAAAAAGTAAATAAAATATTCAACAACAATGAGTATTTATGTATAGGTGTAAGACTCAACACAAAGGAATAAGAACGTATGTTAGGTCTGAATCCACCGTAATTCCTTCTGTAAAATTTTGCGGTGTCGTAAATCCCGCTTCCACTGCTACGTGACGGTGACAGAAATGTAATATTTGATTTGCGTTCAAATCAAATCTGGTTGAGATGCAGAAGAATTATTGACCACTGGTTTTGTTTAACAATATTTTTCTCAATACATTCAATATATAAAGATGAGGTATCGAAACGTGTCATAATAATCATGATGTAATGAACAACGAGCCAGTCGTCCCGCTACATTGTTGCTACGTAGTATATTGAGTCTGAAGAACGCTCCTCTGAGGACTGCTTTCCTATTATCATGAAAACTGCGTGTGTTGGATGTTAGCTGACGAATGACTGTGATGGTGCTATTTGCAGTTTTTAAAGCTTAGCTGACTCCAAGGCCAAGAAGGTATTTTATCACCTCCTGGGACGGAGTTTAGGAGAAATTGTCCAATCAAGAAATTTTGTGTAGACTTTGGGCTATTTTGTGCGATTTCCTTATTTTTATTGGCTGGGCTGCATTTTCAGTCAAATGCAATCCTTCGATCACTGGGTTTTTCTTCGGTGACTAATTTTGAGGTTCTACCCGAGCTGAACAATAACAGGACGGACGTAGTTCTGATAGGCAGAGTGCCGTAATTATTCGGAGGTCTACCAAATATTTAATTATTTTAACGGACCCATGAAATTAAACAGGTCAGACAAAAAATGACCAGGAATTGAGCAAAGTAGGTCCGCTTGATCCCTTTTGACCTTTACTGCAATTAACTATCTTCTCTAGTTCCTATTTTTATTCTCGCGTGTCCGGCCATCGGGATTGGACACCGGGATATTTTATATTAAATTTTAGTACAGAAGGAACGCAGTTCATACAAATAATTTTAAACCGCTGTCAGCAGCTGTAACACAGTATTCATACCTTTTCTTCGAATATTCTCAAAACACCACCGCTAATATTATTCTTGAAATTTTTAGTTAATATTATTCTATAAAATACTTAAGTTGTCTAAAATGGAATTATGTTTGCCTAAAAATGGAATTAGCATGTTACCTATTGCAAAAAATAATATTCTGTCCACAATATCTTCCTTCATTTTAGACACTAAATTTTAGTTTTCTAAGTGTTTTATATCATTATTAACAGTTGATGTGAAGAAATAATAGTAGTTTTCGCAACATTTGCTTTGAGGTTTCAATTTTTAAGTGCTGTCTGTCGCAGTAAAAGTGCCTAATATCTTCAGCATTGACTATACATTTTATTTTATCACAGTAGCGCGCAAAGTCCTCTGTTGTTTTATAGTTTTAACTTAAATCACTCATGTGAATACACCAACTTCAATTTGGTCAGTTATAACGTCATTACACAACGTAACCTGAAAACGTGCAGAGTGCATTTGTGGGAATGTGAAAATAGTCTGGCGTGAAAGTGAATAAATATTTTAAAACTTATAAGCGCGTGCGTCCGAACGATGAGTGTTTGGGCTATAAGGCGATGAAAAAAGAACGATTAGAGGAGAGTGCATTGCTTAGTTTTAGGTTACGCATAGTTTCCAGGAATTTACGTAAACGACGTGTGTGGAAACGTTTATAAAGGGGAGGGGAAGCATGCAGTGGCACTAAGGAAAAAGGTCGTAACCTAGAAGAGAGTAGGGCAGAAAAGAGTGGAGAATTGTAGTGGTCAGAACAGAGTACAGAGAGAAGAGTCAAAGTTAGAGTACAGAGAACAAGACAGAAGAGAACAGAGAGTCGTAGAGAGCAGAGCGGAGTACAGGGATAAGAGTGAGAATCAGAGTCAAAGAACAGAGTAAAAGGTTAGTGTCAGAGAATGAGAGTACAGAGCTAACGTACAGAATAAGACTGTAAAGACTGTATCATAGTAATATTGTGGGGGATTGATTTAAAAGATTTAAATATGGATGGTTAGGTTCAAGTAATTTTCGCCAGAGACTTGTGTCGATATAGATGAATGGTTTATTATTATTACTAAGATACAATTACACTATATATATATATATATATATATATATACTATAA